>MIQA02002316.1:0-43109 GCA_001887855.2 Sclerospora graminicola | reverse complement strand
TGTCCGGGGAAGCGGGACATAGATGAAGTTGTCCCAGAATCATTTTTATATACTTACGTTGTACTTCCTAGTACTCAAAATGAAGTCAAATGCTACAATTTGCAGCCCAAACAATTGATTCACAGCGTTCACTCATAGCGCATCAATCGATTAAACACACTTCAGTTCATTGTTATCAATTCTGTACGAAACAATATCTTCACTTACTTCTTAACGCGTTCGTCGAGCGCGTGCTGTAGCTTCAATTCACCACAAATCGTCTTGACGTGACTTGAAGTGTGATTTAGTTTAGTATGACCTGATCTTCGGCTCGGCTCGACGTGACCGATCGCGTGGCCAAGCAAAGCCCGGGCTGTGACCTGACCCTATTTTGACCCATATTAGACACCTTCGAAATTTCTCGGAAAGTATTACGCTCAGTTCGTCTACATGTAGCAGCTCGTGGCATATTATACACCAATACGATGTCACAAAACACAAACCGGGTCCAACTAAAATCTCGAGCTGTCCACTTTCGACAGCAAGGTGACCGGAATCAGCTCGCATTGGAGAAAAAGCAGTCACTTCGAGATTGTCCATTAAAGAGCACCCTTGACAGCAATATCAAAGCTGTCTCGTGCTCTCGCGTTTTGGCTGAATGACACGCTCTTTTATCGACAGAAGCGTCCGATTCGGCAGCACTCTACTCCATACGTCGTGATCTGTCTTTTGATCCAGAAATATGTGCGTGCGTAACGTTACGATCAAGTCGTTCGTGTTGAACGAACTGAGTTTTAAAAAATTAATTGCTTTTATATCAGCGCGCCAAAATTTTGAATATCACATAGTCGTCTTCATTATAGATCGAGTTTTATGCTCAAGTTGCAACTTGTTTTTTCAGGTGATCAAATAGGGGACGTTGTTGTCATATCCTCTCTCACAAAATTGTGACCACCCAGTATAGTGTGTGCCACATTACGGAAAAAGCCAAGTTGTGCATAAACGCATGCTCCCCAGTTTGCGACTAGGTCTTGAGCCAAAACTCATTAAACAAAGCGGAAAGAAATTGAAATAGAACCATAATTAGGGCGGGGCTATTCCGTACCATGCTTTTTACTATTCCGTACCCCAGGATCGTGGAAATTTTTTATTTGCCTTTTATTGGTCATAATAAAAGCATTTACAGATTAATTGTCGGAGTGAAAAATCCTAATTTCTGTCATGTCCGTCAAAAATAGATATTGAGCATCCTGTAGCTTAGCTTTACAAACCATGCCCGACACACACATCGTCAACGACGTTGCACCAGAAAAATCGCTCATCAATTTAAACACCAACCGAACAGTCAATATCACGTCGTACATTTTGACAATACAATCGATGGTTCAAGCACTTGGATACCGGTAAATCTCTGTCCTCCTTAGTCTCCATACGTTAGACCCCAAGAAATCAGGCGGTGCCTGGTTTAGCAAAGAATTGGATGTGAGTGAAGCTCAATTCTTGAAGCAGTTGACATTCTATCGCAATTCTTGTGCATGTCCAAGTACTGGAACATTATTGGCCTCGATCTGAAGAATGAATTACTCGAATGTCCGTGGGGAGGCGCCGCTCCAGACTGGCAAAAGGGGGCCTCGTTAATTGGGAATCGCTTGCTCGAAGGCTGTCCGAATTGGCTTACGTTTGTTGAAGGTATTGCTGGGTCAGGGACGGTGACGCTAACAAACATCTACTATGGTTGGTGGGGTGCTGGTCTCAGGAACGAATCATCCAATGCTTAACAAGCAGAATAAAGTCGTCTGGGCGCCTCATTACGATAATCAGGGCTGGCAAGCATAGGTTTAAATACTCTAGGTTTTAATCAGGTTTGGAATAAAACCTAAAACTGAATGCGCCGGCAGAAGTAGGTTTTAATCGTTTAGTCATCAGATATTAGCCTCATAAATTTACTAGACTCAATTGCAGAGATCTTATCGCCACTTTCTTGTTGAGTCCCGAGCGCCAAATATAGCTAATAACACAGAAATTAATAATCAGATAGAATTCTCGTAAAATTGAATCTTTTTTCTTTTTAAGGAGGTGTCATGCTTGCCTTAACGTGTGGGTTGTGGAAACTGCGCGATCTAGGTTTTATTTAGGTTTTATTCAGGTTTTATTCAAACCTACTTAGGTTTTTACCAGCCCTGACTATAATACAGCCGTGTTTCCTGCTGCCCAAGAGGCTTCAGGTGCATTCAAGACATATGTTGAACTCGATGATGAGACGTTAAGGTATAATGTCGAGAAGACAATGGACGCCATTGGATATTTGCTTCAAGCGGACAAGACTTCTGCCATGGTCATGGGCGAATTTTCCGGGTTGTATAGTAAAGACGCACATCCGTTAATGACTACGAAGCGGGCGACAGATTTTACTGTCCAAGTGATGCTGAAAGAAGGATATGCGGGTGCTTATATGTGGTCGTTAAACCCCGAGAGTGCGTATCAATACAATCCTGCAGATACGTTTGGTCACTTCACAGAAGGTTTGTTACAAGATGACTGGTTAGCACCAAAAAACGAGTTATTCAAAGGGAAGGCGGCAATGGACGCGATCAAGGATCTTAAGAGGTTTCCATGCTTTCCAGTAAAGAAATAGCTCGTAAAAACAGAATGAAACGAACTTGGTAACACCACAGCAAGTCGTAAACAGACATGTCTGGTTCGCGCTCTAGCTCCAAAGGCCTTGGCAATTGTCACGTTCTTAATCAGTTTAGAGCAATTACGATGAGTGAACCTCTATCGTCTCTTGTCCTTTTTGCAATCACTTCTTCTTCTTCTTGCTGACATCTCACCCCCACCTGTTTTCAAGACGTCCTTTTAAAGACGTAGAGTGGGTGGCGCCTGTCCGGCAGTCGTTTCGTCAAACGTTCTGAGTCGCTCTCTCTCTCGCTCTGCCTGGCCGCCCCTCTACGTCCATCGTCTCACTCGAGATTCAGCCCTTAAAAGCTCACCACCATGGAAGTATCTTGACCAGCTACAACTACGACAACGACTGATTCGATGGCGGCGAATCCTCTATGACTGCAGCATGGCGTGCCTGGGATTTGTCACGGCCGACAATTAATCTGTATTATGACCAATAAAAGGCAAATTAAAAATTTCCACGATCTTGGGGTACAGAATAGTAAAAAGCATGGTACGGAATAGCCCCGCCCCAGCGTGTGCGAGATGCTATCCTACGGCCTCTCTTTTGTCCCAACCATATGGTTGCGGGTCGCTGATATGCGGGCTCCGTAGACATTCCCTACTTTTAGGAGCCTGTCTATACTTACCTTAATAATGTCGGTTACGGCTTTACACCAAATATAGCGATGTACCGTAAATGTTCCAAAAGAGCGCAACCGAAGTAGTACCGTAATTTTCCTCACTATGTTACGAACATAATAACAGTAATTCAATGGTAACTTACCGTAATACTTCATATTTTAACAGTCATTCTTGAGACGGTTCGTGTGACTCATTCGAATAGCTGCAACCATTAAGGTGCTTGTTTACTCAAAGTAGTGAAATTTTTGTCTGCAATGATGTTTTTTTATCACAAGCAAAGCTGTAAGAACGAGACAGCTCTTGAGGTATAGCGGGCAGCTGCAACGGTCTCATCTTCTCGGACTGATGGTTGCAGTTGTAGGTTCAAGCACGTCTGCTTAAACGTGGAGGTAAGTACAGCTTCTTCTTCCATCTTTCTTGTATCCTATTCGAGCTTTAGTAAGCATTGTGACAACCGTCGTGATGTCAGGCAGAGTAGTGAGGTCTAACAGTAATTATTCAATCGATTTGGTATGCGACGAGGCATATACCTTTGGGGAACCTTTCTAAGATACAATAACTAAACGCGCGTCAATTGAATACCTCGTCTATTGTTTTTCTCATCCAGCATAATGCGCACGCGACGAGCCTGAACTTGTACAGCCTGCCACTTTCGTATATCTTTAGTATCTTAGACTACATTATGTCGTCAAAACGGTTTTCAAAGCTAACGAAGGTATGACTCTAAAGTTTATTACCTTGACATTATACATTAATATGCAGCTTTGGAGCCAAACACGATTTGAAGACATGTTGAACTATGACAAACATCAAAAGTGCGTAGCGACAAGGCTGCAAGGTAATCGTCAGCAGCGCTCGCAACTTATCAACTTCAAGGTCATTTGGTATTGGGTACTAAACTGGCTCTGTTTGTACATGCAGATAGCAGCAACAAAATCTTGTGTTGTTTGGCCGAAGAGCATGTAGGCTTACAATCATTCCATGTTGCCGATTTGGTAGTGCCAACAAAATGGGCCAAATTTAAAAAAGTATTGCATGAAGTATTCAAGCAAGTATCCGACACTGTGGCAAAGAAAAAAATCGATTTTCTGCTTCACATCCTATCAATTATTGAACGTTACATGTTGCGCTAAAACGCTTGGGCCATCGCAGAAATGCCACACCCTTTCCTGAAATATATGATCAAAAGTTATCTTGTCTCAACTTTTCTTGACTATTTTTGAATACAACGTGCACTTTCTTATATCACAACGCGGAAGGTATCACTATTCTGGATTTGTATAGTAAAGGCCCACAGTATCTTCTCCACTCAATCTCTGTGGTTACAACGGTCATTTTCCAATTTAAGCCATCACGCGCACTCGTCGCATCCTGTACCTCCTTTCTGTGACATGCATTCCACCGTGTGTCAGCGTCTGTCCTCCCCCGTCTCCTTCCGCTTCACGTCCCTACTGCGTCGTGCCTCTTCCATCACTGAGCCTGCGTATACGAAACGCGATGGCTCCATGGGCCAAATAGACAGCGCGCGTGCTTTTATCGAGTTCAAGCGTGAGGCGGATCCTTATCGTGACGTGGTCGAGCGTGTACACGACTGGAATGAGATTAACAGTGGCCGTCGTGACCCGACGGAGCGGAAAATCCAAGCCGCACGTTGCATGGACTGTGGTACACCCTTTTGTCAGACAAATACGGGCTGTCCCGTGAATAATTTGATCCCCGAGTGGAATGAGCTCGTGTTCCGTGACGAGTGGAAAGAGGCCATTGATCGCTTGCATAAGACGAACAATTTTCCAGAGTTTACAGGTCGCGTGTGCCCTGCGCCTTGCGAGTCGGCGTGCGTCGCGGGACTTGTAGACGATCCTGTTACGATTAAAAACACCGAGTATGCCATTGTCGATCGTGCTTTCGAAGAAGGTTGGATTGTCCCTCGTATCCCGCGTCGTAACGGTCTGCGTGTGGCTGTGGTTGGCTCTGGTCCTGCTGGTCTTGCAGCCGCCGACCAGTTGAACCAAAAAGGATACCACGTGACAGTTTATGAGAGAGAGGATCGCATTGGTGGCCTTCTCATGTACGGCATTCCAAACATGAAGCTGGACAAGAAGACGGTGAATCGCCGTGTAGATTTACTGCGACAAGAAGGCATTGAGTTTGTCACGAACGCTGAGATTGGAGTCAATACCCCCATCGAAAAGCTACAGGCCGAGAACGATGCTCTTGTGTTGGCACTTGGCTCGACTGTGCCGCGTGATGTGGATATTCCAGGCCGTGATCTTAAAGGTGTGCACTTTGCCATGGAATTCCTCACAAAGAATCAGAAACGACTCATGCTGACAGTGGACGGCAAACTGCAAAGCGGTTGGGACCGTGAGTTTGTCACGGCGGAAGGCCGAGATGTCGTTGTTATTGGTGGAGGGGACACTGGAACCGACTGCATTGCTACGTCCATGCGACAGCGTTGCAAGTCGGTGGTGAATCTAGAGCACAACCCACAACCACCAGCCCAGCGGGCTCCAGAGAACCCATGGCCTGAGTATCCGCGTATCTATGGCGTTGACTATGGTCACGCTGAAGTACGTTCCGTGTTTGGTGAGGATCCACGAAAGTACGCCCGTGTCACAAAGGCGTTTAAGGGAAATGAAAAAGGTGAGATCACTTCCGTCGTGACCATCCATGGTAAAAAGGATCCAAAGACGAACATCATTATGGAGATTCCTGGCACAGAAGAGGAGATTCCGTGTGATATGGTGCTATTCGCCATGGGGTTTGTGCATCCGGAACAGAAAATTGCAGAGACTCTTGGGCTAGAGGTGGACCAGCGCCGTAACATTCGCGCTGCCTACGGTGACTATCAGACGTCAGTCGAGGGCGTGTTTGCTGCTGGCGATTGCCGTCGTGGTCAGTCTTTGGTAGTGTGGGCGATTAATGAAGGGCGCGGAGTGGCAGATGCCGTGGAAAAGTACTTCCTCCAGGAAGGATTCCAGCCAGAGGTGTCCCAGCACCAGCGCTTTGGTTAATATATTGCATTCTTCTAAAGTCTGAAGTCAGCACGCACTGGTAAACAACTGCGTGAAAAGCCGGCATTAAATGCCTTATAATCGAGTCGGTGGACTACAGCGAGGAAATCTCGGACAGTAGAGCGGTAAATAAGCCAGCGATGTAATGAGGAGGAATAATTATTGTAATAGCAGAGAAGGTGAAGTCGCTGATGTGAGTCGTTTCTACCACGTGTGCTAATCACATGTTAGTTCTCCCTATATTCGGATGATGGCAACACGGCCACGCAGCTTCGCGATACCAGCTTTCAAGGCGACCCTGTTCTTTCGATTGAAGCGTAGATCCAAGACCCGAACGCCAGTGAGCATGCTAACATTTGTGACGTTGCAGCAGTCGGACAGATTGAGTTCATGCACGTTCTGCAGCGCCGACACGTCTTCAAGCGCTTGACAACCCGAGAGATTGAGCGTGTGCACGTTAGACAATGCCGAAACGTCACGAATACGAGGGCAATGGCGTAATGTCAGCGTGTGAACCGATTTTAACGCTGACACATCTTCAATACGAGGACAATAGCTCAGATCCAACTCGTAGGCGTTTGCAAGTGGCGAGACATCGACAAAGTTGGAACATCCTGCGAGCTTGACAGTGTGAGCATTTCCAGCAAGTGGTTGAACGTCTTCAAGTGCATCACAAAAGCGAAGATCAACGTCACGTGCTTGAGCGACGTAACTGATGTCGTTAATGTGGGAGCAGCCAGACAAGTTGACTTTTCTCAAGGAGGCAGTAGACTCGAGCAGCACTTGAATGTCCTTTAGTTTCTCGCATCGATACGTGACGATCGTGTGCACTCCACGCAGTGACGAGCCCAAGGAGTTTAGATTCTTGCAAAAACTGACATCTAAGTCACGAACGAACGTGAGACCTTGGAGCGATGTCAATTGACTGCATCGTGTAAGCACCAGTTGATCAAGTGGTGGCAGGTTGGACAAGTCCGAGTTGGCGAATCCTATGCAGTTCGATAGATCCAACTCCCGTAGACTAGTGCTCGCTTGTAGAGCAGTCAAGTCTGTTATTCCATCGCATTGCCGTAAAGATAAATACTGAACGCCATCATGTAACGGAGAGACGTCGCGAACGTTTCGACAGAGCGCGAGCTGGAGCTTTGTCACTCGACCGAGAGCACTCAGGTTAGTGACATTGATGCATCCCGTCAGATCCAAGTCATAGACACCACCAAGGGCCAAGACGTCCACGATACCGGAACATTTTCGAAGTTTGAGCGTATGGACTCGACCCAATGCACTCACGTCTGTTACGTTGATACAACCAGAAAGATTCAACTCGTGCACGTTGCCCAGCGCACTCACATTCGTGACGTTCGCACATCCACCAACATTTAACCTGTATACGTTTCCTAGTGCGCTCACATCCGTCACGTGCGGACAATTACGTAGACTCAATGAACGTACGTGACGCAGTGGACTCACGTCACGAAGTCCTCGACACACATTGAGCTCAACAGTCTCACACTGTGCCAATGGCGCCAGATTCGAGATACCATGACAATAGGACAAATCGACATGTCGCGACTGGGCTAAAAACGAAATGTCGTTTAGGAAACTGCAGTAACTCAAATCCACTCGACAAATGCCCTTTAACCAATGCAAGCCATCGATCTGAGTGCAGCCACTCAGACCAAGTTCTTGAAGGCAATGTATCTCTGGAAACAAACTCACATGCAAAATGCCAGACAAGTTCAGCCGCTTGACTTTACCGTCACAAATGTAGCTTTGTAACACTGGACGACAAGTATAACGCACTGGAAGATGTAATCCATTGTCAGTTGTTGCTTGACTCGGTTCAGAGGCTACTGGTTGAAACGCCACGTTCTGGAGATTCTGCCATTTGTCCAAAACACTCACTAACTCGTTCACAGTGCAGACAAGCGAGGCTTGAGATCGGAGCTGAACGTGGTCGTGCACAAGGTGATAAAAATACGAGTTCAATTCTGCCAGCGCCACTGCCTCGCTCAATGTCAGCAATGGGATCAAATGGAGATCCCAGTGTTCAATGGGCATTGTGTACTGCAAATGACATTCAGCTATTGGATTCATTGGAGTTGCAAAGGTAATGGCACTGGCGCAATGAATCGGGAAGTGTCATCAATGGTTTGCCTCGAACTTGACGAGTTCTTTTGCCATGGAGAGCAGCATCTGCTCGCTAATACTGTTGTCTTTATCGTACAATTTGAGATTGGAAAGACTTTACATGGCTAAAGTACAAACGCAACATTTATACTCTGTCATTGTAGCCATTTCAGTTTAATGACTGTGTGTAATTGTACTAACCGGTAATAACGTAATAGACATGTTACCGTAAAAGTCGGATCCAGTGGGAATTAAGAGAAAATGTTATTCGGCCCCCCCCCTACAGGATATTCGGACCCCCCCTGTACCGTAAGCCAGGTACGCGATGTACCGTCCTGACCAGTTGTGTGTTGTAAGAAGTTGTATTAATAATAAGTGTAATTACAAAACACAAACGTAAAAAGAGTAAAGATCTACAAAGCTTCGATACGACCACCACTTGAAGATGCAGCACAGCCCCATTGGATGACCATTAATCCATTCTTCCCCAAAGTGAATAACCTCGAGAATTGCGCTACGGACGCTATGTGTAAAGCTGATCAGATTCACCGTAAAACCAGTTTCGTTCGCCTTAAAGATGCACACTTCATGATTTCGCCGAAAGACGACCTACAGTCACCATGGCAAACATCCATGCTAGGCAAATACTCGACAGTGGCGACAATTAACGAGGTGGAGACGAAAAATTCAGCGATCTATAAATCGTTCACATGAGAGAGACTGAGGAGTACATTTTGTACGGTCTGCTTATATAGTCGCACCACTAAGAAAAATACGCATCATTTCCGAGCAAAATCCTCGCGCAGGCGCGTGGCTGCTAGCATGCACATGGGCACGGACGTCGTTACGAATGGCGAGCTCGAGTAAGTCGGGTCTGCCTTAGCACGTACAGCCAGACTTAACAACGTGTCTAGCTTCTCCACTTCTTCGACGCATTGCCTACGCTGAGAACGAGACCATAGGCTTTGGTAACGACGAATTCACCACAATGTCCACGACTCCGCGTGGCGTAATAGGCACATCTGTGGCCAGTTGATGTTCATTTTCAAACGTTATGTGCTGCTCATGGTCCCGGAGGACTGAAAAAACGCGCTCGTCTACAATACCATCACTGAATTCCTCAACGAGTCTGGTAAAGAGCGCAAGGGTAATAAGTCTACGTCAGTAAAGCAACCCAATGGTAGAATAATAGAAAAAACATACTCGACGTTATCCACCTCGTGAGGGTCAGAGAAGGTAAATGTCGCTAACAGCGCCGTCGCGACAAGCACGAGTAAAACTTTCTTCACTTTCATTTTGATCACAATATAATAAAAACGAGAGAACAGAATAGGAGATACACATACCTTTGATATTGGCTGTACGGAGGGGGGGGATGGCGCAGTTGACTGTCTGCAACTTCTTCATAGTACCTCTTACATGTATTTAGGTACGGTAATAGTATTAATAAATGTCATCGCATCGTGAGACTTACCTAGGTACGAGCTTGTCAGAATGTCGTGGCTTTATTCATTGAGGTACATCGTACCTGTCTTACGGTACAGGGGGGGGGTCCGAATATCTGTAGGGGGCCGGCGAATAACATCTCCCGTAATCAAGTAAAAAATATGTTTTGAGGTTTTTTGGGTTATTGGGGTCCCTGTGACTTCCGGCTTGTACCTTAGTTGTATTTGTACTGGTACACTCAACAAATCACGCGCCATGGTAAAACGCGCGAAAAACAAGAACGCAAGAAAACTACAGGTAAGGACTTAGAGCATGCGATTGCTTATACAACTCGCTAACGTATTGGTAGGGAGCACCAACCGTCGTAGCACGCAAGTTATCTGCTAGCCGCTCAACTGTTTATAGGTGGAAGGCGAACAAGAGTAAACTTGAAGGTGCTGAATCAAAAAGTTTTATTTTCGAAAGACTTCAGGCATAAAACCCGGTTCCCGATCGTGCCTGATCACTCACTTGTTGAGCTATTCGAGTAGATTTAGCGATCACCAGTCCAGTAAACAAATCGGTCCAAATGAGCAGTTCAGTATTGCCTTTGAACGTTTCGGCAAGGAGGGAATGTGATCCATCGCTATCACTTGAAATGGATAGGTCGCCTGGATATTTCCGGGCGATCTACCTCGAATGGTTGGCATACCCTTCCCGGTTTCGCAATCTGTACACGTTTCAACAAACTTTTGGACACTTCGACAAGGCCTCTCCAATGAAAATATTGGCGAATTCTGTGGTGTCCGGCCAACACCCTGGTGTCCACCCTCTAAACTGACATGATAATGGTGTAAAATATCGGCTTGTAGGGTCTCCGGAATTACCAATTTCGCTGATCGGTCGAGATCTGCGTCAGCTTGATCAGCTTGAGAGTAATAGCAAAGTAAATCGTTTTCATCCATTTCGAAATTGGAAGCGATTTTTACACAATTCTTCGCTTCATTTTGGCTCAGTTTCTCCAGGTCGCCATTCAAAAGGCTTTGAAATCAACGATCCACTTTTCTTCATCTTGCGCTTTGAGAATCCTTTCGATCCGCAGCTTCTGAACTATTTCTTCTGTCAATCTTTCTCGAGAAACCTGCCTGCTAGGTGTCGATCTGATTCGTGATCTCGTCATGATCGATATTTGTGCTGATTTTCTTTTATCTTCTTAGTGAATCAGCTAGGGTAATCTATTAATTTCGACCAATTCCTCCAGCACTGCATTATCGGTAATCATCGATCCAGTCTGATCGCGCATGGTCATTGTGGCCAGGTGATCTGCACTCCTGTTCCAGTCGGGTTTTAAGTGTAAGTCGGAAACACCCGCGAGAATCGATCATTATACCCCCACCGGTCGTCGGATCGGATGAAGACTTGATCGTCATAAGTTTCGACGGATCAGCGAGCGTAAAGAAAGGCGTTGGGGTGTATAGTGCATTGTTGTGGAAATTACCGGAATGGACTATCATATCTGCTGGTTCAGATTATACTCCGAGTATCACAGTCAACGAAGCCAAATACCGTGGTTTGTTGCTGAGTTTGGATCTCCTTCAAGTACAAAACAACGGAAGGGAAATAATCTGTGGAGATTCAAATTTGGTGATCCGGCAGATCACGGGTGAAATCGACTGCAAAGCACCGCGCTTGAAGTTGTTGAATGATCGCGTTATGAAAACCCTACGAGGATGGCCGAATCACGACCTCCAACCCTGAATCGACACATTATGACCAAGATAAGCGACCTTGGGCTGACCCCTGAAGCTCTTGACCACGCTGATCGATAAATTCCAGCGTTTGCAGGTGTCAAGGCGTCGTCAGACCTTTGCGCAAAAAAAATCCCATGACGTTGCCGTAACCAAGATATCGTCTATATATGATCTCCTTCCCTGGACTGATTGTCTCTGGTCCTGGTCTGGTCCACCTTCCGTGAACACATCGTGAGGTTCAGTGATCGTTCGGTCGGCACTGATCTGGAAATATCCGTAGAGAGCATTGTCAATCAATCTCCGATAGATCTGCGGAGCGTTCTTCAATCCGAACGGCATCCGGTTCCATCCGAAAAGGCCGAAAGGTGTAACAAATGCTGATATCTCTCGAGTACGATCGGCCATCGAAACAACCCAGAAACCACTGACCATGTCTAGTGAACAGAACCATAAAACTTTATCTAGATCCTCAAGTAAATCATTTATCAAGGGCATCGGATAAACCATCAACTTCGCAAGGCGATTCACCATCCTGTACTCGATACAGAGTCGGATATCAACTCCATTCGTTTTTATCACGAATCGTTTTTATCTCGGCCCACTGCGACGTTGAAGATCGGATAACTTTCGTACTCAACAGGCCCTTGATCAGGTCGGAAAGCTTTTCCCGGTATTGTGGCCCGACATTGCGACAACGTTGAGCAATCGGTCTCGCATTCCCACGTCAATATCACAAACAGCTCCGTTAGCAGCTGGGGGTAGGGCATTACCCTTCCCAATCAATAAATGACGCCTTTTCCAGATGATCACAAAAACAACTTTCATGTATACATACTTGTTCATCCACCGGATCTATTCCCTCCGGTTCAGTGTCAGACTAGATCGCGTCCAGCGAATCATCTGACTGGTGATCTGCTTCGGGTTCCACTTCACCTTTAGCAACTACGGCAGGTTCATGTTCCAATTTCTCCCCCAAATCTCAGCTCTATCATATTCCGTTAGTGTCAGATTCGTTTTTAAATCGTACCATCATCATTTTCATCCTCCGGGTCCGTGACAATCGGTGATCCCGGTCTAGTAATGTTCAAAAATCTGTGGACCTTTTTCGAGACGACTTTCGCCCGTCGCTTTCACCGACGATCCTCTGATCAGTAACTTGCGGTTGGTCGAGTTGTATACTCCAGTTTTTCAACTAATGATGAGGTATTTCATCTACCAGATCTTCATTACTGGTCAGGTCTGTGGTGGCTTGATATGCCTGATTCTGCCATCCAATATATCTTCCTGATCCCAATGAGACATACCCTACCTGTCGAGGTACTTTCCCTTTAGGCAACCACATCCCCAGGATCATGTCTTCATGAACAATTAATGACTGATCTGATATGTTGGTAATCCCTGATATATCTTGATCTACCAATCTCTTTGACAAAAGTCGGTACCTGTCGTTCACCACGGGTTAGCCACAATTTCTGCTGCTGATCAGTCGACCGGATCATCACATCAACCGATCGGGCTACCTCAATGTTTTCGTACTGACCCATTTTGAGCATCTGCATTTGGGTACCATATAATGGACGTCGGCCGGATTACTGTATTTGCACTTCATATGGGAGGGTCAGGGTTCCATGAGACAGATCCAGCCGTATACCGGCTGGAACCATAAAATCCATTCCCATAATCGCGTCCTGACCGGCTAACCGGCCAACTCAAGCATTGAAATAATAGACCTGGGACCGGCCAAGGTGAATTTGGCACGTGACCGTCCTTTGGTCATGTACGAACTTTCACCGATCCCAACACATTCTTGCCTCTGGGTACTGTCTATACGACATCCCACCTTACAAGCTAAGGCGGAGTCGATAATCGAGATTTCTGCTCCAGAGTCAAAATAGAATAGTGGCTTTTTCGTTATTTATCTTCACATTAGCTTTTGCTTGTTTAAACCACTTGTCGGGAGAGTGATAATTCCAGTATCCTCGGGATTCACCGGGCAGTAGGTCCAACTCTATGATCACGTCCGAACGGGAGTATTCGTCCACTCTGAGACTGTGAATCGGACATCGATCGGCACAGTTTGAAATAGAACATGTATTGTCGGTTATATCCTTTTCCTCAAACTTATTTCTGCTACTGACGTATGCATAAATGCTGAGCGTAGACCGCTCGGCTCGAACGAGATTCCAACCTGGCGAGCGATCTAGTTTAACATTTTCTCGGCCTCCGGTGAGAGCATGCCGGCATGTTTGGTCGGCACGTACCACTTGCGCATCTGATTAAAAAACTCTTCAATCGGGCAGTCACCGGCGTCGTGAATCTTCCCACAGGTCTTGCACACGAAAAACAATGATCAGAGGGATGACCCTTACGATCACATTTCCCGCACGTGATTCTCTTCCAACAATGACGATCTCCATGCCTAGTCAACCGATAGTGTACGCATTTCTTGCGAGGTCGGTCCTGATCAGGCTGGCTTCCGCCGGATTTTCGTCCATCAAAACCATTAATCGATGATCTCGGGTGGATTACCGGTTCCGCTGGAAAATATGACAATACTGTTCTTCATCGGAGCCTAAACTTGACCGACCACTTTCTTCTCCAGAACTGGAACCATTCGAATTCTTCGAAATCATCCGGATCGCTCTTGCCGGTCGGGCCGCTGATGTCTTGACCTGGTCCGGGTGTACTTTCGATTGGTATCGGTTTGATCCTACCTCGACCTTGGGTTCTCGACATTTACTGTAGCTCACTGTAACGTTCTTAAGGTCAGTTCCAATTCTTCAGCGTTACTTATACGAAGTAAAGTTAGCTGATTAGCCAGATCGCGGTTGTCCAAAGTGCCGATAAAATGTTCAACGTGTTCGCGAGCCATATTCGCGTGCCGTGGATCCTTGATCGGCATTTTGGCTCGCAGACCAGCAACATTCAACCATGTAAATATTCGATCGGTGTTTCATCGGATCTTTTCTTCATATGGTAATACTGTCTCGCGATAGATACCCTTGAGTTGCAATATTGCTCCTCAAATTCCTCACACAGTTGAGACCACTTTACACGTACTTCTCGACTTAACTGCTTTAGCCAGTTCTAGGCCAGACCTTTCATCAGATCATACCGACACCCACAAATGTCACAGTTGTGCGAGATATCTGATGTTTTTCTCTCCGCATCCGCTGTTTTGAACTCACTAATTTTTCCTTCACCAAAATTGGTTTGGTGCCAGACAACTTGAAGTAATTCCGAACACAGACTAAGATCAATATTTATTGTAAATATTGTAGACATAGTCACTCACCGAAACAGTGACTTGTCCATAGGCATGAGCGACGCGCCAGCCCTTCGGACGCCTCCACTGCCCCCATCCAGTCGGAAAGCTTCTTCCAGTTCCTCCACGTCTTCAACTGGTCAATGGTCTCATGTAGGCCATCATCGTATCAGTATTCCCCCGGAAGCGACGTTTGATGAGCACAATGCGCAGATTAAGCAAGAGCTCCTTGTGCTCATTACTCAGTATCTACAGCAAGAGGGTTTTACGATTTCGAGTGCTACAATCCAAGACGAAGCAAATGTAAAGCGTCATGGGAGTTTACAAGAGCGAGAGGCGCTCCGACGGTTAGGAGCAGCCATTATGGACGGCGATTGGGATCTTGTAGCGAAATTATTGGGCAAACATCTCAAGAAATTTCATGCTGCGCATCAAGGGTTTCTCTATGCTGTATGTAAACAAGAATACCTCGAACTGATTGATCGACAAGAGTATCAAAAGGCCTTTACGTTTCTTACGACGCACCTCAAACCACTTGAAAAAGTCGCGGTCGCCACAAGTTCCAGCCGTCATGAGTTTAAGGAATTGTGTTATTTGCTCACGTGCAAAGCTGTGGGGGAATCGAATGCGTTTCGAGACTGGGAAGGGATCGCACGATCAAGAGAAAACTTGGTCGAGCAATTGAGAGCTACCTTTGCGTTGGAAGAAGTCATTTCGCCTCAACAAGAGGGAGGAGATACGGCCATGACGACACCTCCGATCGCTCTCCCAGATAATCGACTCGTGCAGTTACTGCATCAAAGTGTTGCGTATCAAATGGAATTCAGTCGATACCATCCCAAGACGATTCCCAAAGTGACGACGCTGCTGCGAGATTTTGAGTGTGAAGTGCTCCCGAACGCTGTCAAAAGCACGTACGTCGGGCACTCGCAGAATGTCAAATTCGTGACCTTTGTGGGCTCGGATGGCGAGTTATTGGCATCGGGGTCAAGTGATGCGACCATTAAATTGTGGCCAACGGAATGGTTGAGTGAGCAGCAAAAGAGTGGGGACGAAGAAGAAGAAGAAGATGAGACGACGGGCACAGTGTGTCGACAATGGACACGAGATTTACTAGGACATTCGTCTCGAATCTGGTATCTGGCAGCCAATGCATCAGGAGAACGGCTCTATTCGGGTTCGGGTGATGGCACCGTCAAGATTTGGGATCTCCGTGCAGCATTAGCCGAACGCGCTGCCGCTCAACAAGCTCAAAGTGTTTGTCTCGGTGACGAGCGACGTTCGAATTCAACTCCAATGCACTCGGCACTCGAAACTGCGACCTTAGGAGGCACGTCTGCCATTGCCGCTGCTTCGACGTTGCCACAGAATTACTCTGTGACATCCGCCGAGTGTGTGGCAACGCTTTCGAGTCCAAATGGTGGGGACGTGTATACTGTCAATTTACATCCAAGTGAAACGCATTTGGTCACAGGAGGCTACGATCAAAGTGTGCGACTCTGGGACATTGCGAATCAGACGGTCGTGAAAACCTTTCGCGGTCATTTCGCATCAGTATGTGACGTTCAGTTCAATCGACATGCGAATTTCATTGTGAGTGGATCAAAAGATGGGACGATTCGGTTGTGGGATATCTTGAGTGGACTCTGTGTCCATACGTTGCGGCAGACACTGGGCGAAGTCACGTCCATTTCCATGGCGTCCAATGGCTACATGTTGCTCAGTGGCTCCCGCAATAACAGCAATCGACTATGGGATTTACGGATGCTTCATACTCCACGAGCTCATTTGACAACGGGTCTCCATAGTGGAGCGTCGAGTGCTGGATCCAGTGGATCACTTAGCAGCTACTCGACGGCAGGCAACGGGTCTAATTACTCTTCGGTCAATAGTATGGGGACTTTAGGGGCGCCAGCTTTCGGGAGCACGGGCAACTTGAGTGCAGGGGGAAGTTTAGGGGGTGGCAGCAGCAGCTATTCGGGCAGTCGCCATGTCGAGCAACGGCCACTGCAGCGCTTTAAAGGCCATCAAAATACGGCGAAAAACATTGTTCGAGCATCATTTGGGCCACGAGAAAGTTTCGTCTTGGGTGGATCGGAAGATGGTTACGTTTATGTATGGGAAGTGGCGACGGGCAAGTTATTGGAGCGACTGGTGGGGCATCGTGGCGTCACGTACAATGCGCGATGGCATGAGAAACAGGCGCTCTTGGCGTCAAGTTCGCATGATGGGACAGTCAAAACCTGGTGGTGGCAAGACAAGACGAGTCAGATCTGAAGAGCGGCAGGAGGGCTGTCTACGGTTGAGAGAGTGACGAGAAATCATCGGTTTGTCCCGTTTGGTCGAGGAATTTGTGCCACATGATGGGAAAAAGGGTTGCCACGTCCTTGGCGACCTGTTTGCACTTTTCTTTTTGGTCGGCACTTGCTGCAAGGCCATGAAAGAGCTCGAATTCGAACAAATACGTGATAAAGTGGACGCCTAACGTCTTGTACGCATGGACAAGAGCGTCGGATATTCTCAAGAAGAGCCGAATCTTTTCAAAGCGTGCGTACATGGCTTTTTTCGCTGCGTCCAGTTTTTGTAGTGGCGATGTCGTACGTTTTGGAACTTTGGTGGAATAAAGTGTACGACAAAAACTCTTGGCTTTTTCTCGAATGGCTCGCAAACACACATACCAGATGCTTTTACTCTTTTGCATGCCAATGACAGCAGCATTGTCGTCCAAGAATAAATGGACGCTCCCTTCGTGTTTGTACGCACGTTTGCTGCGTTCAAGGACACGTTCAACGTTCTCGGGAGTGAATTCCACGATATTATACGCCACTGTACGCACGCCCAATGCACGCATGAATTCGTACAATAATACGGGGTTTATACAAATCTCTGCTCCTTCTGGCGACTCGTACGACATGAGAGACAAGCCATAGAAAACGGGCGTGTCTTGAGTCAAATAGTCGAGCAATTGCACGTGTTGATGATCAAGACAGAGCACCTCGAACGATGCGGTGGCGCGTGTCTGCCATAAAAGTTCACAGAGTAACGTGCGGTTGGGTGCTTCAAGTGTCAAGATCATGCGTACAATGGCAGTGGCAATGGACGCGGCAGCAACAAAGGCGTCGTGTTTGTCGACTTGTTTTCCAAGCGCTCGCGTCCGTTCAATATCTTCAAGCGTTTGTACGACCAGATGCGTGTTCTTAGACCCCACGACGTAGACAAACTCTCTATCACTTCGTTTTAGGACTGCCAAGTGACCTGCCTCGCCATTTTCTTTTGTCGTTGAAATTACCCACTTACTCTGTCTTTTGGGCTTCAGAAAGAACGTCTCTTCTTCTTCCTTCTCTTGACGTTGCTTGAGCTCATCATTATCTTCTTGACCCATGAATTTTCTGTACCCACGAATGAGTGGAAAAAAACACTTTTTTCCGTCGTGCAATTTATACTCGGCGAGGCAATTGCCTCGAGGGAGCCTTTTTCTCGCATATGGCGACGCCAAATACACGGCATCGTCCGGTCTGTCACGCTTTCCCACTTTGATATCATGCACTGATTTCAGGCCAGGCAAAAGGTCTACTAGTATGCGACGTTCATGCACTTGGACGTAATCGTCCTCTTTAGCTTTATCGAAGAGCTCTCCCCACTTTGACGACTCTTTTTCGAAAATTTGCTCGAGATTTCGAGCACTTCCATGCTGTTTTTTGACAAACGTTTCCAGCTGGTGACGACCGGCGCGCATATGCAGCAATTTAGTGACATCTTGAGAATATTCCAATGTATTGAACAAATAGCACAATTCGTTGGATAACTCGGTTACAGGACGCGCAAAGGCGGATGATGGGGAAGACTCAACCATTAGGCCCTGGTCCAAAACGCAAAATGCCATTCTCATTCTCAAAAAAGTTGACGCTCAATGGTGAAAATTTACCCTACCCCTCCAAATATGAGAATGGCGATTCTCAAGTATTGTATTTTGTGTTCGTCACACAAATTTTGCTCATGAAGGTAGTTTGACTGTATGCAGAGGGCTGGTAAAAACCTACATGTTTTGGAACTTGAAAGTAGGTTTGAATAAAAACCTAAATAAAACCTAGATTGATCAGTTTCCACAGCCCACGCGTTAAGGCAAGCTCGACTCCGCCTTAAAAAAAGAAACATATCCAATTTTACGAGAATTATATCTGATTATTGCTTTATGTGTTACTGGCCATACTTGGAGTTTGGAACTCAACTAGAATGTGGCGATAAGATCTCTGCAAGTGAGTCTTGAAAGTTTATGAGGTTGAAATTCTGATATCTTGATTAAAACCTACTTCTACCAGCGCATTCAGTTTTAGGTTTTATTCCAAACCTGATTAAAACCTAGTGCATTTAAACCTATGCTTGCCAGCCCTGATGCAGAGCGCTTTCGAAACTGCTAGACTACTGCTCAGTTTAGATCTTCAAGGGGACCCAATGAACGTACTTCTGGCGATTGATCTGCCCGTTTGCTACCACAATAGTTATACTAACGATGCCGGTGTGTTCCAATCCGATGCTGCCTCATTACAGTTACTATGCGCTGACATCTCGCCAATGTCAGTTTCTCATCGACTTGTTCGATTCCAAGACACCTGCTGTAGATCGCTTCGCTAGCAAAAAGGAAAAAGAGCCCCAAAAAAGATTCTTCAGGTGCACCGGACACCATAGCGGCACTGCTTAATCTACAGTTTTTGCTCGCTCTTGCTCAGTAAGTAAATGCACTCGTCACAGGCAGTCCAAAGCTAATTTTGCTCTGTATATTGCAGTTTCTTTCTAGGGAACGAAACCAAGCTAGAGATCAGCTGGCTGCAGCATTGCTCAAGTTTCCCGCGATGCTAAAACCACTGCTGGACCTCACGTATGTTGTCGTTATGGATCAGTGTGCTATTTATTAGGTATTTACGTTTGCTCCATGTTACAGCTTCATGGTGGCCAATTTTGTCAAGTCGAGTAATTGCCAATGATCGAAATGTTGATGGAGTGCTACAGCACTTGCTCGACGTCTATGTCACGCGAAATTTTTCAATTTGGAAGGTAAATGACGCGCAGGCGTTCCTACTGCGCGGTGCGCAGCACGCTCTTGCCACTCCATCACTGGTGTATACAAACCATCGGGTATTGAAGCTGCCCAGTTGCTTTGACAAGTACCTTCGTGCTGTCAGTGCAGGTAAGGACATGCAGCGTAGCGGATGTGGGAACTGTTTATTGACAATAAAATGGAATAGAAAGAGGAGTTATCAGCGTCCTGTAATCAATATGGAGAGCACAGCAATGAAGTACAAAACGATGAAGGAGTTTCACCAAAGAAGTATACAAGACTTCTTTGCACCTAAGCAGTGAATGGCACAGTCAGCTGCATAATTACACAAAGCTGCTTTAATCCATGTCATTATAAAAGTCGTACGTAAATTCTCTAAAATTAAGTTAGAGTAAACACGCACCCTGAATTGACATAACTGTATGTACAGTTGCATATCGGTTTAAAACTTAAGTAGCGTAGGCGTCACTGCCAAACCCTCTCAGCGTATAGCAAAAAACGCCAGTTTACTGAGCCAAACTTTGACATCATCGTCGCGGGTGTATGTATTGTAGCCACTAATCTCGGCGACGGTAGCGAATTCGCCATTATTGCTGCTGGATCGCATACTGCCGTCGGGACAGAAGCTTACCCAGTAGTTACACCCGCTTCTATCAAGGGTGCACAGCTGCTTTCATTTACAGCTTTTACATCTTGTATATCTTAACATGCATACAATTTTCCTTAAGCACCAGCACCTCTAATCCATCTGACGAGACCACAGCACGCTCTATGAAGTTTTGGCGTTTCGAATCGTGTAAAAATCCTCACTGTCCGTCGTTCGGACAAACACGATGTCCTTACCACGCATCATCACCATCATCTGCGGGATCAAACGGATACATATAGTCCCAAAACAACCAAACAGGTAGGATTAAGAAGAGCGTACCTTTTCTTCAGGAGTGAGATCTATTGCCTCGACGTCTCCTACTGCAGCACCTGCTTCGGCATGACCAGCGGCGTAAGCAGCGGCACCCTCTTGCGTGGGACCGAACAATTTTCAAAATGACAATCAGCACGAGCCGCATGACTATCGCATAGAATGAAAATGGTTTCGTGGTCCAAAAGTACCCTTTATTCGGAGTGGAACATATCAGATTTGAGAATGAGAATAAAACGTTTTGGACCATGGCCTTATTGGACAAGTGCCTTCATTTATCTGTCACTCTTTCGAAAAGTGTCATGCCATTGTAAACGTTGAAACCGCCAATACACTTACTATACCCTAAAATGCATGTCATAGGCGACTGCCACTCATAGGCGGGGCCTACTATTAAGAGCTAAAACTTTACACATACAGCTTTTATGCAAATCGTAAAAGCTATACTACCCTAACTTATTTTAGGAATAGTCCTAGTGATCCGAAATTAGGTTCGAGTCATCCGGATCCAGACCATTGCGCGTCCTCTCATATCGAGACACGCGGAGGTAACCTAAGCTAGCCTATGGTCAGACAGTGCTTCTACGTGTCGATAAACTTGGTACACATTTCGAACCCCATGTCACGCATACAAAAGGTTAGTGTTTTACACATAAGTTTGGTATTATGCACATAATTTTGGGTAGCCCACTGTGACTTTTTACGAGTGCTTGTCATAAGCGACAACTGCAGTTTTGACAGGGTTTGGTAGTACCGTGGAAACATAGGTGTCGCCTTTGACATGCATTTTACGGTACCGGTAATTCTACCGTAGAACACAAGTTAGATGGATCCAGTACTGTACGGTACTCGTCTCCCTACCCCTTTAGAGGTAAATGGCTTTTGTATCAAAAAGCACGACCGCACTAAGGTACATCTCATCGCGTGCTTCCTGTAATGTTTTGTTATAGATGTTAGTCAACCATACCATAAACGTCCGATCATCCCACGATTCCGACCCGTGCATAAATAGACACGCAAAAAAGAGAGGGTCACATTAAACTATTGCCTGACCCTAGTTACAGTCACACCTCTTTATGTGGCGCACTCACGACCCAAGAAAATTCGAGTGGTTCAAATATAAAAACGCCATCTATGGGGGGGGTAAGATACGGTACTACAGTACATGTACTTGAACTTTTATGATATCCTACCAAGAGCCAATCGTAACCGGAGACATTATTCAAATTGCTCTTCAGTCAACCGAACGGAATGAAGAGTGGGATAGGATTGGATCATCTGATGTCGGAAGTGCTGGGAAATTTAGATGTCATCAGCAAAAGCTAAAGCTGGATGTCCAAACGGGGAAAATTTTGAGGAGAAATAAAGCCTGCATTAGATTCGATGACCCGGTTTGCTGATTTTATGGCCATCCTTGGGAGCAGATCGCTTCACTGTGGTCTTGGTGCGCGCCACGCGCATCGTTTGTGGGTTAATAACATTAGTACTTATTGGATGGGATGCTCCTGCAGACGAGATAGACCAGGGAGTCAGCGCTCGTACGTTGTATGCGTCTTCAGATAGCGCCGACGATCAGCCCTCAAGAGCTGAAATGTATTGGGAGTGTCAGGCTTGCACATGTACAAACTTAAACGGCGACAATCCCAGCGCTACCTGCGAAGTGTGTAGCATTCCTCGCGTTGCGCGAGCACTACACTAGCTGCCGCGACAAAAGGAGGAAAAATGCCAAAAAGTCAGGTGAAGATGGATTTTGGTATCTTGACCATATATTCTCGTCCGTTTGATATCTACTCTGATAAGAAACATCCGCACGATGATGAAGAATGGTCTCTGGATTTAATCGGCAACGTATTTGGCCTGTTTTACCTTCCTATGCCAGAGGACAAAAGATATCGAACATTGAAAGTTTGCACATGTTCGCTTTAGTGTCGCAAGGCCATCGAAAACTTACATTTACGTCAAATTAACGTTTGCGTCTTCATAGTTTCCATATGAATTTACTTCCTGACCAGGAGACCAGTGGATCATCACTTCTACGAGCTAGATATATCCAACTGAGTAGGGGGTTCTCTCATGATTTCACGCGAAACCACCTGCTTAATGGAATCGAGCAATTGGTAGCTCGTTTAGTCGGAAAATGAGCCTCACGTTTGAAGAAACCGAGGAGGAAAAGCCATTGCGGCTCTGGATTGAACATGTCTTTATCTTTATCATTGAAAATGAGACAGTTATTACCATCAAAGATGGTGGTGAGAGTGATCTCTCGGGCGAATTAAATCGTCGTCTCACCGTGCCGTACTCCAAGTTACGTCACCAAGACGCGACGTTTATGTCCATTTTCGCTATAAAGAATGGATTTGACGAAGACGGTTTTGGTCCTGAAAGATTCTTATGCCAACGGATTGCTTTCTAAAGTACCGGATAGCGCCATTGTAAAAAAATCAGGTTGCCAACCAAGAATGGAAATGATTATTTCTCAGTGGATGAAGAAACTCCGCTGATCCGAAGTTTGGCAACACACGATACGCCTCCACGAAGTGATTTAGCACTCACTTTGCCCTGCAAGCTTTATTTTCCAGTGGAAATTCCAGTAGCACACGTCGCAGTTTCCATACAACCGAGTTTTAGAGTTAAGTGTGAATAAAATATCGTCGCTTTTTAATCCATCCACCTCTGAACATACAAGTGACGGTCATGTTGGCAGATGGGTTTTACCAATACGTCTCTAAAAGGACATTCGAGAGACATGATGAGTTAAATAAGCGGATCCGTACTTTGATGTAACGCCGTCCCGCCTTCGTGTAGCGTTAGAGACACTTGGGATCCGATGTTCGGATAATACCGTGCTTTTAAAGTTAGCCGAAAAATTGATCGCAGAAAACAAGGACCCATTACCTTAGCGCAGTTTGATGCCGCGGTGCATCGGTTAAAGTTATTACACATGCTTGAGGAACACACGGTCGACAGTAGGCCACCCGTCTCTTCTCCTTAATCATCTTCATCTCTATCCCGTCTCCGATTTTTCCAGAACAATATTACATTCTTATCCCTAACTTTGGTGACCACTTATCAAATGACCCGGGAAAAGAGGGAATTCGCTCCTCCATACAAAATACAGTGTACTGATTGGTGCAAGAGACTTGTGACTTCAGATACAGGATTTGTGCCAGTTAGGGTAGTTGTCATTGGGAGGTGTGACTGTAATACGCCGGTGACAAAACCCTAAGCCCACTACGCAGTGCTTACTACTGTACTACGGTGTACTAGTACAAATTACCTTTGCCAAAAATGCGATACGGTATCACCCATTTATGAAAAATGGTTCGAATACTAGTACGATACAGACAATTTTGTCCGTAATAACTTTATACTAAATAATAGTAATAATAAAATGTAGTCTAATTAGTATAAACTATTAGCTACTATGAACTGTTTAACTCTTAGCGATAACTTAGGCTCAGTAAGACCGTCATGAGTGCTGTAGAAGAAATTCTGTTGTCGTGACACCATTTGTGACAGCGGTGCTGGGTGTATCGAAGAAGCACAGACATAAGAGAAGCTGCATTCCATCATCCAGTGATTGGGTTGTCTAGCTTTCATATTCTGCCACTGCGTGCAGTTGTACTTTGCATTGTGTCCAAATGAAGTCGATATGCTCCCATTGTGATTTTCTACGACCTTCGTGAACCGTCATAGTACGTAATTGCTACACCCAAACGTGCGCAATTCCACCTAATCCCCACCATAATCGTCTCATTTGGTCTTGATACGAATGAAATTCCATAGTATACCTTTTCATCATCGCTTTAGTCATGTTTTCCGATATACCAGGAGAGCGGCTTGAGACGATCGCTGCTTCATACGTGATTAAGCCTCATGCTGTATTGTTTCCCCATACCACTGTTGTATCATTCGCTTTCAGAATATGTGCTCTTCGGCTACCCCACACTATGTGCGCTACATCGGATCGACTACCCCGACATTCATCATCTAGAATACACGTTTCAGGAATATTATCTTTCCTATAAAACGTATTGAGTTTCATCCTAGCCATCCGAAGTAAAACCCATTTGTGATAATAAGATAAAATGTGTCCATGCTTCCTTACCTTCTTTGGGGATTGCGCCTTTATTAAATTTCCACTACGGTTCGGATATTATTGTTTCTCTAACTATTTCTGAACAATGATAGGGAGTGCTTTGGCCATTGCTCGGTAATAACGTTTCTTGCAATGCCACCTTGTTGATGCTGGGATTCTCCATATGGACCGCATTTTCTCATCCAACAACCATGGATACCTGTGTCACTCTGGATGAGGTTAACATACCCCGACTTATTTTGATTTATAATCCACTTGTCCACTTCTGGATGCGTTGACGATAACACTCTCCAGTAAATTTCAACTTCGGTTTGGTGTATTTCGGACATTGTAGGACCCCTTCGAATGGCGTCCCTCAATGAGTCCCTTACCAACAGTCTGCCATGTAAAATCTTCTAATATCTTGGGACATCTAAACGTTTTATCGGTGGAGGTCGACGAATTTCTAATGATTTTTATTCATGGCATAATTCAGTACCTGCCATGAATAAACATCATTAGAAATTTGTTGTATTCGTAAAGCAAAAATGACCAATTCTGGAATCCTATCAAATTTCCTAGCGTTCAAGGTCCTCACACGCTCATATATTATCCATGGCTTCCCGGACCACGGAAATGATCCCCAGAATGCTTTCATCTGTGGAGTCATTAATCCGTGATGGGGGATATTTGTGACGTCTACTTTGATGGTGAGTGATCGTCCGGATCGCATTCCTCCTGTTGGATTGTGGTCGCACTTGTTAATATGTCTTATCAAGTGCAGAAGATGTTCCAGAACATAATTCTCTAGTTGTCGACTTTGGGTGGGGTCCGGACAAAACCATTGTCCCATTTCTATCGCAAGTTGAACAGGCTTCCGATCTAATGTCAATGTTATCTCCTTGTGTCCTGTTCTCGGCGTTATCAAAATCAGCTTTGACTGACTGACCATGCCTTTTCACTCTAACCATGCTGATTGATATATGTGCGCGGTTTACTAACCGAACAACCACTTAAGTGCATCTTTCTAAAATCTTTCCGCAATTGGGAGGGCTATCAGCCCAACTCCCCCTGTCGGTTTGGATGTGGGGGACGTCTTATGCCGCAAATGTGTGTTTTCGTTGGTAGTCTTGGTCCAAATAAAGCTCTTTTTGCATCTGTATCGAACTCCTCATTACAACTAGATGGGGTTCAAATACCTTCGCTGTAAACAGAATCGCGGGTCAACAATCGCATTAAACAATGTGACCCGATCAATCATGGAGAAATCGCGCTGAGATGTTGTAGCCATCCTCCTCTGAATACTTTGTACTCTAAGCGCCCAATTCTTCTGCTCAATATTTCCATGTCCTATCTCATAGCCCAAGCAAGTACCGTACTGTTGAACCACAGGTATTCCATACTATTCTGTTAGTCGCACCTCTGGGTCAAGAAATAAGAAGTTGTCTTACTTGCCTGACCTTTCAGACCCGATAACCATCCAAAGCGCCTTACAATTTGTAACGCTGGTTGTATTTGTTCTGCCTGGTTGAAAAAATAGTCAAATCATCAACAAAATTTATGGTGCGAACTGCCCTCATTGGTTACCGGATTGATACCGTGCATGTCCGTTGCCTGTGTGATTGCAAACGCCAGCAGATACACTGGTATGATAAACAGGAGAGGTGTCAGAGGACATCCTTGTCGTGTGCCGGAGGTGGCACACACCAGTCTTAATTTTTCTTTGTTTACTAAAAATTCAGCTGTTGTACCACAGTGAAGGTTAACCATCAATGATCGGGAAAAACAAATAGTTTTTAAGTGGCGTAAATGTCGTCCCGATGAAGCAAATCATATGCCTTAGCGAAATATAGGACTACACCTTGCTCCCGCTTTCCCACATTTTGTTCCACCTTATTGGCTAACGTGGCCATCATGATCGTCACCGCTTTATCCATCCGATGCCCCGTAACGAAACCTTTTTGTGTATCTCCTAATAGTGACCCGAGGAAAGTTTGTAATCGAGTCACTAATAGCTTAGGAAGAATCTTATAACATGTTCGCAAAAAAGAGATAGGTCTATAATCAAGAGCAATACTTGAATCACCTTTCTTGCGTAGTGGGATTACCGGTGCTTTTAAGAACGATTTTGGTTGAATGCGTCTCATTATACTTTTGAATCCAACCAAGTTGGTTCGACTTTGGGTTTTTGTCCCTAGTGGGACTCGAACCCGCAATCTCCCGGTCCCAGGGGCAGGGCCTTAACCACTGCACCAACCGAGGTCGGTTTAAGAACGATTTTGGTGGTGTAGCTCCGCGTAACATCTGATTGAAGAGTTGGACTAGGGAATCAACAAGTACTTCCTAAACATCTTTGAAGAAGTCATTTTTAATACCATTGGCCTGACGCTTTCCGCCTGTCCAAACCTTTGATCGTTGCTAAAATTACCCCACCCATAATCTCTGCCATATGCGCCTTGTTTTTCTGTGGTGTGACCTTTCGATAAGTAGAAATATCCATAAAACCGTGTAGTTCATCTAACATACTTTTCTTGTTAACACCTGAATGCATTTTACCCAGGATTAGATTCCACGTTGATGCAAAGCGATCCGGAATGGATGTGCAATCGTCAAATGTGAGATCATGCCCAGAAATTATTTGTGAGACAGTTTGATTCCTATCCCAGATTGCTGTTCTACGAAATAGCCACCTGGTATTTTTTATACCGATCTATGCAATTTATTACCTCGTCCAACCTTATGTTTTTGTAGTAAGTACGCATGTATTGAGTGTAACAGTTGCTTTCTAGTACGTGCATTGTCTCTAATCTGGCCACTCAGTTGTCTCAATCGTCGCCTAAGTCTTTGTGTAGCTTTACTGGCTGCATGACCCGGATCTCGCAGACTAAGTAAAACTTGTTCGTGATCGGAGTATACTGGTATTTCACCTACCTGTAGCCACCAAACCAAGATGAGAGCAATTTAGATAGATAGAAACAATCGAGCTGACTGGCTTGCGCACCACGCCAATATGTAAAGTGACCTAGTGGTTCTACCCGGTCATCACTTAAGACACAACCTAACAAGTGCAGGAATCCAGTAATTGTAACACCCGACTAAGTTAGTGAGAGCTGGTCTTGGCCCACCAAAGTCCTGATTTCTTATGCTGTTTATTCATACTCCGAGTCATCAAAAAAACTTATTTCACTATTTGGTCATCCTTCAGACACTCGCTTTCTTCAACCCCTCCGTTATTTCCTTCATTCGTCGCCGGGCTACAAAGAGTCACGTTAACTCCCGCAATTTCATCTACCGTCCGATTTACTCTCTATTTTTATCCGTTCGATGTCCATTCATCCTGTCTAAGACAGGTTATTCCACACAATTAAAATCTCCAGCCAGAATGAGAGGTAAATTAACTTGATGTATGATTAGGGATAGCTCCAAGAAAAATCGTTCTCGGCTGACCGCATCCCTTGAAGGTGCGTAAATGTTTACTATGAGGAAACCGTTCCATTTTCCTGCTATGAAACGGTTCGGCCATTTGTCCTTTCTCCACGGTATACACTTATACGCCACTCTGGGTGAATGAGAATCGATACTTCGCGTCTTTTGTGCTCAGAGATGCTCCAAAATGTAATGGGAGGCCCTGGACTGAACCGCACCCATAAGTGCCCCCATCTATCTAATTTATCGGTTATGTGAGTTTATTGAAGTAAGAAGAACTTTGAATGCTGACTGTGGATAAGAATTCTCCACACCATTAGCCAATGTGTTATGTCCTCATTTTTGAACCCTCTGGCATTTTGACTCAGGATTTGTATCCCAATCCCTCTCTTTCCGTAGTTCGTATTCCAATCTCCCGGACAGAATTCCATTTCTTTCAAAAAATGTAAGGAAGTGTATATGTCTTGACGAGATAAATCAAAGTATGCGTGGTTGAAAGTGTGACTTTTGACCATGTTTAGTGACTTTTCATTGCACTTAGTATAACTTGGGTACCCTGGAGTTGTCCAGCCCTTCCTCCCTATGATAAGATTTTGGTCTTGGAATGGACGCGTGAGTAGATCTAATGAACTACACCAAATTCACCCACGACCATCCAGGACTCCTTGCACCCGTCCTGCATACGCACGCAGATTTTGTGGTCCTGACTCGAAAATGTTTCTGTAATATAGTCGTGATGGAATCGATTGGATGCTAATTTTCACTTAAAAGTGCCGCCAACTGTTCTGCATACATATGGGCGCATAGTAAGCATCTGGCCAATTGATTGACATATTAAGTGCGCATAACCGAATCAAAGGACTCCCACCAAATTTAGCTCATCTTTAAATGACACATTCCTGGGTGCTGTCCATGACGGCATGGCGACATGCTGGATGTATCAGGGATGATAGTCGTTTCTCCCGTTATTCAAACCATGTATCAGGAATACTGAGACATGTCCCCGTTTGCCTTGCTCCAACATCTCGTAACAGCATTGCTCCATCCAAGGTAGCATAATCAAAATCAATACTTCCAGATCTAGGCTATCTAGTAGGTGATGTCCCCTGGACTTTCTTTGATTAGATGTAAGAAACGATTTTCTTCTTGAGAGACTGCCCGCTTCCATACCTCTGTCGATACAGCTATCAACAGAAATTGTATCTTTGTATGCCTTTCCAATTCTCCTTTGAAGGCGTCCCATGCCTGATACCATGACTGACTCGCACCAACTGAGCTAGCCGTCTCGTCGATCATTTCCTCAAAATCATCTATTAATTCTCTTGCGACGGGCTGATGAACCTCCCTAAAATTTATTATCTGTTGTGCATGTAGTTGAGTATGTTGATAAGTATACTCCTCCCGTTGTTTACGTGTGCAATGATGTTTATTACTTGGCTCCTTATCTTCATTATCCAGCATCTCATTCTTGGGATGGGTCATACTCAGAAGACCTTGAATGATCAGAGTCAAGAGCAACTCATCAGGTGTTTCACCTCTATTTTTCCTTGCAATCCCATTGCTCAAGGATTGGTTCCGGTATTTGATATTGTTTTATAAACCAATTTCGGACCTGCGGTTGTTTAATGTCCAAGTGGACTAATTGTTCCTGATCTGGCACAGAAAGACGACCTACAGTTTCCGTTAAAAAATAAAAGATCTCGCACATTCTCGGATCGTATGTCAGAATTATTTCTTCAATCTCCGCTTTTAAATCGCGATGGATAGTTGGCCCAATTAACCGATGTAGTAGATCTTCAAAGTCTCCTTCCCATCCGTCTGGGTCCCAAGCAGAATGACCACCGTATGTGGTTATCTGAATGCTTTGTGACGAGCTAATAGAATTCTCTTCATCACGCATTATAACATCTTGAGGTTCCATCTCTTCTTTCTTTATGGACTCCACTACCATATCTTCCTTACCGTTAAAACTGAATTTACCGCTTTAATATCGTCAACGTCGTTATTGTCATGCGTCACTTCCGCTGCTAGCTATGTCATAATCCATCCGAGAAGAGTGATTTTGGCTGCTACCTTCTGCACCAAGAATGAGTGCATAATAATGCGCATTTTCGAAATATAGCATTATGGGCCTTTGTGATTTATCTGAGTCTACTATACCCTTTTCATTTGGAGTACCCTTTAACACAGTCACTAATTGTTAGTGGGTATTCTCCACTTACCATATAACTCTTGTTACACTTTTGCCGGATCTCAGGCGAAAAGCAAATTACGCCCGTAACCTCACAATCCGTGATCTTGCTAATGAGATAGATTACTTTTTGCAGCAATGTGATAATGCATGCGAGTGTGTCATTGCTTCCCCACACATTCGGTAAGACAATATCCGTCAATTTTGAACCACTTTGAGCAAATCTGTGAAGTAATTCTTGAATTCCTTCTGCGACTCTTTTGCAGATATTTTGTCGTATCCCCGCCCCAGACCAAGTAACGTGTGCTTCCTTATCCCATGTGGGAATTTCACTCATTCGGAGTCGATCAGGGCCCGGGCAACATAGCCTTCTTTTCATGCCCGGTCTAATTCCTCTATTATGCGGTGCGGGCATTTTTCTAGTGTTGATGGATAACGCTTGACCCAACGCATAGACTTGACAATTCCCAGTGAACGGCGTTTTTGTTCAAATTTAACCCGCAAAGCAACAGAAGGTACGAACGCACTAGAACAGACGAAGGTAAAAGTAGAACCAAAAAATATATTATCATGTATTATTACCCTTCCTATGCGATCATGCGCCACCAAAGTAGTTTCGCAACTGTCCGCTTTGTGTTTGTTATGAGTGTGTACCTATTTCTAAAGTGTAATAGAAATGTTAAAATTATTTGTGTTTGTTAAAATTATTTCGTGTTTGTTATGAGTGTGTACCTATTTCTAAAGTGTAATAGAAATGTTAAAATTAGAAACACAACTCACACTTCAGTCGATATTCTCAACTTCCAACACTCCTTCACGGCGCGCGTCCGCCACCTATGTAACCAATCCAACCATGTTTAGTAGCTCCAGTAGCTTCGCTGCGCTTAACCCCTTCGTTAATAAATCCGCTTGCATTTTTCTCGTTTCGACATAACTTGCTTTGATAATGCATTCTTTCACGAAACTTTTCACAAACTTCAAACGTATGTCGATGTGCTTTGCTCGCGCGCTGCTTTCCTCGTTTTGCAATTGTTTAATTGCCGCTTCATTATCCATGATTAATTCCACAGGCACCTTCACCTTTAGCCCCATCGCTTTGAGTAACTCCTTAATGCCCAAAACCTCTTGAATTACCATCGAATGAATTCGGCTTCCATAGTCGATAACGAAATTCCACCCTGCTTTTTAACAATCCAAGCGATTATCATTCCATTCAGCTTAGCAGTCCTCCCGTTGCAGATTTCCTATCGACCTTGTCCTCTGCGTAGTCAGCATCGCTGTAGCACGTCAGCGAAAACAAGCCTTCTTCAACCGCAGTGTCCTTTTCCATGATGAATTTCAAATCTGCTGATCCCTTAAGGTATTTCACCACCCTCTTCGCTACCTTCCAGTGATGTATAGTCGGCACGTGGGTGGCACGGGTCATGCGATGCACCGCGAACATGATGTCCGGTCTGGTGCATCGCGCGATCCACAATAAACTCCCGGCTAGAGACCGCAATGGTCGGCTCGGATCCCGACTTTAGCAACAATGTCTGGTCTTCGTGTCAGTTGGTGCACGCGCAAAGTTGCAGTCTTCCAGGCCCATCTTGGCAATCAATTCATCAATATTTTGCTTTTGATCCAGCTTGCATCCATTCGAGTCACAATCCACCCTTATACCGAGAAACTTCGAGACCGAGCCTAAATTTTTCAATTGTAATTCACTAAGTCCATCAAAAAACGCTTCCACTCGAGAGTCATTTGTTGCCGTAATCAGCAAATCATCTACCTATAACCCCACCAAAGTGATTCCCTCATCATCTCGTTTCACGTACAGGCACGAATCCGTCAGGCACTGCGTGTATCCATGCTTCGATATAGATTCGTGTAATAATTTGTTCCAGAGCCGCCCCGCCTGATTCAAACCGTAAAGACTCTTCTCCAATTTGAGCAGCAGCTCCTTCTGTCCTTTGGCTTTTTTCTTATCAAGAACTTCTTTCACAATCTCCATTCCCACTGGTATTTCGAGATAGATGTTCATGTCCTTTTCCGTAGGCGCTTTCACAGAGGCGTTCGGCACGTCGTCTTGCCTAGCAGTTACTTCCCAAATTATCGACATCGCTAGAATTATTCTGCTTGTCATTATGTCCATCACTGCAGATGAGGTCTCGTGGTAGTTCGTTTCGTATACCTGTTCGTTTCCACTGGCAACCAACCGGGTTTTATAACGTTCGATATTTCCATCGCGATTCAACTTCGTTTTAAACACCCATTTTGAGCGAAGTGGCCTCACACCAGGCTCCCTTTTCACGATTCTCCAAGTTTCGTTTTGCTCAAGCGCCTGTATCTCTTCTGCCATCGCTTTTATCCAGTGTTTCACTTCTTTGCAGTTCATCACCTCGTTGTACCCCTTTGGATCTATGCAAAAGACCAGGTTAACTTGATCCTGTGACCTTTTTCTCGCATCACCCTTCCATCTGATTACATAACGTTTCGTCCATCCACGCCTTCTTTGATTCTCGTTTCCTTCCCATTTTCTTCGCAATCGTTCACCTCAATAGTTGTCTCTTGTTGGATCGCTTGCGTCCTCCTGAATTGCTCGTTTTGGATCGGATCCAGCGTTTCTATATTCTTCACGTGCTGCGTCACGATCACGAGTCTTTCCTTCGGAAGGTACACGCGGTATCCTTTGGTTTCGTCAGATTTTCCAATGATTATCCCCGCTTTTGCTCTTGGTTGCGGCGAGTTTTTCTTGGATCACGACAAACCGTGCACGGACATCCGAAGGCAACGATAACCCCAACATTCTGTGATACCCGTCAAAATTTCCATCAGCGACGCCATTTTTGCGTTTGCTCTCGTAGGGCTGCGATTCAAGATGTACACCGAGTATTCTACCGCGTCTCCCCAAAAATGCAGGGGTAGACCGCATGCAAATATCATACATCTTGCCATATTTAAGATCGTCCGATGCATCCGCTCGGCCTTCCCGTTCGACGCTTGATTCCCCGCCTCACTGACTTGTCGTTTCACGCCGGTATTTTTACAGAATAGGTCGACGTGTCTATACTCTGCATCGCCGTCCTTTCGAAGCAGGTGTATTCGACATCCAAACGCTTTTTTCAAAGTACACCAGGAAGTGCTCGAACATTTTTGCCGCTTGGTCCTTGGTTTTAGCGACGAATACTCGACAATAATTAGATTTATGGTCCACGAAATTGACCAAAAATCTATTCCCGCGTCGATCCTTTGGCGTCATTGGCCCCTTCAAGTCGCTGCATATTACTTCGCATATTCAATCGATGGGCGAGTTCTGTCTACTGTCTCGTTTTTGCTGCGCATTCCTTGATTGTTTACCTTCAGCACAGGTGAAACAATTGCTCCTCACATTGTCAGTGAGTTTAATCCCTGAATTAGGGTCCCTTGCCATTTTTTGTATCGTATCAAAGTTCAGGTGTCCAAGACGGGTGTGGAAATGCATCAAGGACCCGTCTTGGACATTATCTACTGATTCATTCCCATTGTTTTTTTTAACTGCCGAGAAAATTATGTCATCAACTTGGTTCTTCTCGGCTCTTGAAGTGTCAACCACCAGTACATCGTGTCCACGCTCCATGTTAAAAACAATTTCTCCGCTCTTCCTTTCTATCAGGGACCTGTTGTATAATAACTTCATATGAAACCCTTTTCTTCCTGTTTTCCATACGAAATGATATTTTCAGCCAGGTTCTCAGCGTAGTATACGTCAGTGAGTCGTACTTGCGGTCCAAATCCACCCGCTTTCACATTCAAGACCACTGATCCGTTAAGTGACAACCGCAAAATCTTCTGGTCCGGTAGTACGCATTCCAAGTTGCGTTTTTCTACACTTCGAGCACGCTTTTATCTTGAATCAGGTGCCGACTAGCTCCGCTGTCGAGAATCCATTCCGAGTCCACTTCGCTCGACTGATCTCGAACGCACAGCGTGAACTTTATCCCTCGATCCTTGCCTTCTTTTCCCTTATTTCCCGACCTGCAGTTACGAGGAATATGCCGGGGCTTTTCACACTTAAAACATTTCTTGATCTCCTTGTGCTGCACTTGATTTACCATGTCGCGATACGTCGTTTTCTTATTTGTATCATGCTCCAGCCACTGTGCAAACTGTATGCGTTCTTCCGTATGTTTTAGGTGATCCATTCGCAAAGGGTCGTACCTGGCCGATAGTACTCCTCGTAATTCAGGCGCAGAATGTTTTAGCACACTTTCCAAGATTAATTCTTCTTTGCATCCTGATGCCTCGCTTACTGCGACCAGGTATAGCAAGGGTTCAGACCACGTCCTTCTAGGGTCCTTCTTGGCAGTAAGTAGCTTCATTCCTTGCGCTGTAGATGTGCTAGTCTTAAATACCTCAAATATTTGATCCAAAATATACCACAGGGACGGGTTGATATCCCACCACATCCCGGCTTGTTTATTGAATAATTCTCTGCGGTTCCTCCCAAGAAATGCCCTAAGACATCTACTTTCACACCCTCGGTCCAGGGAAAGCCGCTGGCGCTCTCTGCCATGGCTATCTGCAGCATAAACCGCAAACCCCATTCCTTAAAAATCGATCCAAGCCCCTTGTGTGGTGAAGTGACTTATAAAATAATGTAAGGCACTTTCCAAAGGGCGCATCCTGATTGGTGGAAATGAGGGCCAAGGTTGTAGGCGCCGGATGGTCGCCGCCGATGAGGTCTACCAGTGGCCAGGTGGCGCCAGGCTGGAAACCACGTCGGCAAGGGGCGAGGATAGTCGGATAAGCGGGCTAAGCAGACGGCAGGACTATGGAGGTTTGACGGCCGAGGCGCGGATGGCGGACGGCCAAGATGGCGGACTGTTCGTAAGGATGGAGTGGAAGGAGCTCGGAAGAAGAGGATTGTTCTAGTGGAAAGAGTATGCACCGGGATCGTAGGAGGGGCTGCCAAGGGACTGCTAGCGTCGGCGGCCGAGGGGCGCGGATGGATGGCTATCCGGCCGAGCCGGTCGGGTACAATGTACCATTCGGGCTGGTACCATATGGGTTCAGTGTACCGGCCGGGTTGGTACCATTTGGGGTTGGTGTACCGGCCGTACCGGTACACAGAGTCGGAGTTAGCCGGGTTGCGTGGGTAAGATACATGACTGGTCAGGCGTGTTATTTGAGGTAGGTTACACAAAGGGAGTATTGGACATAGGATAAATCAGTATACGTTTCGCTTTCTTAGACACAAGTCGCTTTTATTGGTTCACGGCAGAGGGCTAACAAGGTCCCCTCTTGCTGTTATTGGTTTGCCCGGGGAAGGTTAAGTTAACCCACCGGAAGTCCCCTGACCGGGAGTCGCGGCGACTTCGTATACTCACCTCAAGTCGCCCGTGTTTTGAACACGGTATTAAGTATTGGGAAGTGGTGACATTTGGCCTTCTGTGGATACACATTTGGATTCGCCCTTCATTGTTATTGGTTTAGCTGGCCGATCGATTCTCGGTCCAGCCGGTACTATACAAACTTCAAGTGTCCTATTGGTTTAGCTGGCCGATCGACTATTCTCGGCCCAGCCGGCACTATACAAAATTCAAGTATATTACCCAACGAGCTCCCCGGTGACGATTTCCGCCCAGGAGCTACCCCTAGTCCTACACTTCATCTCCCTATTGGACGGATTTACACTTTTCGCCCTAGGGTCCATCAAGAGAGCTAACCACCCAGTACTGACGGGTACACAAGGTGAGCTTTTAACATGCAACATTCGAGCAGTCGCGATCAAGCGGATGGAAGCGACCGATCCAGCCGGCCTCAAGCCGGATCGGATCATGACTCGGATGGACGGAGTACCCCCTCCGGTAGTCAGTCGTCTGGGACCCCCGTGGGTGTTCGCGTCTCAGGAAGATTTTCTGAGAGCGACTACACCACAATGGTGCGCGTGCCCAGATCTCTTGGTGACCCTGGATATCACCGCGAGTCCCTAGCGGGCGAAAGACCTAAACCTGTCAAATTTGTTGACGATGTTGTGTCGGGTGCATTGGGGGAAGGCATATCGCCCCAATGCTGCTGAAGATGGAAGGATGCGATGGTCGCCTCGGATTGGGGGAGTTCGAGGTTGACATTAAAGAAGAAGTTACTCCCCTAGAGGCTCCGCCGGGGGCGGATTACGGTACTACTTACAGTGCCGGCCGCTACACGGATGGAGCCGGATCGGACTATGGTGCAAGTCGCCATAGTCCGAGGAAGGATCATGGTTCCGACCATGATCCTAACGAACAAATGCATATTATGGATATAAAAGAAAAGATAAAGGAAGAAAAAGCGGAAGTCGGATACGACCGGAGTGGGAAGCCGGCCGGATCGGGACCAAGTCGCGATCGGGCCCCCCTACCCCTAAAGAGACCGGATTGGCAGGAATTGGATTATCCGACCCACAAAGATAAGCTGCGTTTCGAAGAGGAAGAAGAGAAGCAGGACGGCCTATCGACGGATATAGACTTGGAGCGTGCTTTCCATCTTCACGAGTTGGGGCAGTTCTTGCGGACGGATAAGGTGCTGAAAATAACACGGCCGAAGATCATAGGCGGATTGAAAGGTCCCGTCTCTCCCCCAACTCTCTCAGACGGCCACGTGCCCCTCATTAGAGGACTATTCGACCAACTCAAACAAGCCGGCATCAACACCGGCGTGTTTGATCCGAACGAGTTGTTTGATCTGAAGATGGACAAGTTGAAGGAAGCGTCCAGCGCCCTGCACGACCACTTGGTACCGCTAGTGGGTTGCTCGCCACCGTCGAAAAAGATGACGGCTACGACTGGAGTGGCGCCGTCCACGCCGCCGGCGACAAGCAAACCGGCCGGTATACACTCAGGCTCTTCGCAGTACGAGTCTGCCCCTTCGGAAGCGGACTCATCGGATTCATCGGTGGGTATCACTCGCATGACGCTTGGCCCAAAGGGAGCAGCACGTGTGGCGACAGCCGTGAGACTTGGAGGACGTGAGGATCCGGGTACGCCCGAGAGGAAGGACGCCGGCCTGTACAGCGTACGGGCCTGGCGGACAGCGACGGCGGATCCAGAACCGAAGAAGGAAGACGAGGACGCGGATGGGCGGATTAAGAAAGAATTCCAATCTAGCAGCCCAGCTGCCCCTCAAATCGCCCCTCAAGCCGCCCCTCAAGTCGCCCCTCAAGTCGCTCCTCAGGTGCCGGATCACCTGCAAAACATGTTCTCGGCGATGATGGAGCGATACTTGGAAGAGCAACGTCGGCTGAGCGCCAGCCGCAGCAGTCCGAAGTCACCGGACCAGCCCGCTCGTCGTGGGACACAGGCCCCGAACCAGTCCAGTACTATGCGAGGGAGCCGAGTGATGAAGATATGGAGTCGATGCAGTCCAAGCAAAGTGAACCCCATGCCGCCCCGCCGAGCCGTCAGACAGGTCGCCGGACCGGACGTCGGCCAGCGAACAGGAAGCTGTCTCTCAGCGACGTGGATATGGAATCCGTCAGGTCGGCCAAGTACCATTACGATCCGGATGATCTGGATCTGGGGAGGTCCCGCCAAGCCCATATGGCTTCGGCCCAAGCGTTTGACGCGGATTCAGGAGCGATCACGAGGGTGCGAATGTCGGCCACGTCCGAGCTGAAAGACTTCACCGGACGCGACGCGGACGTGGACCAGGCCCGAGGATGGTTGAGCAAGACGAAGTCGGCATTTCTCAGAGACCGGACGTCGGACTATGAGAAATGCCTGATCTTCGGGGATTTGATGAAGGGCCCGGCGAAACACTGGATCCAACAACTCATCCGGGAAACCCGAGGAAATTGGAGGGGATTGGCCGGTGCGTTCGAGGAGCAATACTGCGGAGCTGGAATGTCAGCGGCGCGACAATATTTCCACTCCAAGAAGCGACCGGATGAGACCCCCCTGGAGTATCTCCATCGTTTGAATGTCGCTGGCATGAGAGCTGGTATTCCCGTTAAAGAAGATACCAGCCGGTCGGAAGCTGCCCGCGAACACGTGGAACTGTTCATCAGCACGTTGGACGATCGGGAGCTGGCAAACCAGCTGGCGTTACTGGGGGTGAAGAATACGACGGAGCTGGAAGTGACGTTGCGCACGTACCTAAGGGCGAAGAAGCAAGGCCCCAAGGCGGCAGTAGGAACCGGCCGTTTCAAGTCCCGATTTAACGCGGATCAAGGAGGCCGGCCGCCATCTACCAGGACGGCCCGAGCCGTCCGCATGGTCGCCCGAGAGTCAGACGCGACCAGCTCGGAGGAGGAGTATCAGCGATCTGGGGGCGAGTCTGAGGAGGAACAGTATCGGTACCTTTTCTCGGCAGAAGCCAGTCAGCCGTCCAGGCTGCCAGCTGATTCTGGTCAGTCGAAGAGTTTTCCGGCTCGAGCTGACCCGGATTACCCTAAGCGCAAGTGTACCCACTGTGGGTCTATCAAGCATGACGACCGGAGCTGCTGGAAGCGGCTGACGTGCAAGAAGTGCGAGAGGAAGGGACACCCGGCGGAACACTGTCTGTTCACGTGTAAGGCTTGCGGGGAGTTGCATGAGCGGGACTGTGCCCAATTGAAGAATTCTACAACCTGTTGAAGAAGTGGTACGTCCCGACCAAGCATGCTGGAATGTTGCCGCCCGGAGCGGAAAAGATGTTAAACTAGATCGCTCGCCAGGTTGGAATCTGGTTCGAGCCGAGCGGGCTAGTGTTAGTATCTATGCATATGTCGGTAAGGAGGATAATCAAGAAGCAAAGCAAAGCGTAACCGACAATACATGTAAGTTTGACGATTACGTCATCCGGTCCCCGGCCGGTACGGCTGACCCCTTCCTGGTGAGCAGTATACGGACGGATGAGTATTCCCGGTCTGAAGTGCGAATGGAATTGAACTTGTTACCTGGCGAGTCGCGAGGTTTTTGGAAGTATCACTCGCCGGATAAATGGTTCAAGCAGGCCAAGGCGGATGGAAAAATCAATAACTAGAAAGCGACCATGTTGTTCGATTCTGGCGCAGAAGTGTCTATCGTAGACACCACCTTTGCTCGTAAGGTGGGGTGTGAGATAGACGAGACGAAGCGGCAGGAATGTATAGGCATTGGAGAAAGTTTGTACATGACCCAAGGAAGAACAAGAGTCAAGATTACGTTAGCTGGGTCACTGGTATATTACTTTACCGCCTGGGTAGGCAAGCTGTCCGGGCAGGATGCAATTTTGGGCATGGATTTTATGGTCCCGGCCGGTATTCGGCTGGACTTATCGCATGGAACATTGACGTTGCCGGACGAGGTACAGATCCAGCTGGCCGGCCGGCGGCCCTTATATGGCGCCCACGTCCAGTTCCTCAAACTAGGTCAGTTTGTAACGGTGCCAGTGGGAAAGGCGGTGGAAGTAATGTTACGGCCGCACGACCGACGGAGTAAGTTATGGCTGACAAGGGGCGAGTGCTGGGTACCATCTGTGGTTAAAGGGAGTGGACATCTCAACTTCATAAGCGTGACCAACATCGCTGAAAAACCCCTCACCTTGCATGAAGATGTGATTATTGGAATGTGGCTGGCCGAGGATAAAGTGCCCCGCCGGCCGGGCTATGTCACTGTTGGCTCAAGACGCTATATCGAGTGGCAAAACCTGGCTTTTTAGGCAACCACCGATCTGGTCAGCGAAGAGGAAGAGTTAGAAGAGGACTAGACTCCGATGGTGGATAAGCCTGAGTACCGGACCCCTACTAAAATATTGACGCGGAACCGGCCGTCGCCGGATCCGGCTGAACGTATTGACCGAAGCTACGCCCCGATCGCGGAACTGGTTTTGCCCACTCAGAGGGAGACGGACGAACGACAGAGTCGGGAGAAAGGACCAAGCAGAGTTGCATATACGGTCAGCCCCGATGACGGTTGTGACGACCGAAGTGAATGCGGATCGGCCCAGCCGGCCGAGCAGAATTCGGAAGCGGCCGAAGCCGATCAAGTCTGCATTCATGAAGGGGGCGAACTATACGTTGAAGGCATGGAAGAACAGATGGCGGTGCTACCTGAGGTGACCCCCTGCCCCCCAGCAGTCACTATCGACGATCTACAAGTGGGAGACCCGGAGGTGAACACCCCGGAGGAGATCAGCAGATTGAAGGATATTATATGGAAAAGACGACATCTGTTGATTGGACCAGGGAACGCACTTCCTCCGGCTGCCCATGGGGCGGTTTGTGATATCGATGTGGGAGGTGCCAAGCCGGTAGCACAGAGATGCCGAAGAGTCGCCCCCCAATATCGGGAAAAGCTGTCAGAGCTCATCAAGGGTTTGCTAGCCACCAAGATAATTCAGCCGTCCACCTCGCCATGGGCTTCGCCCATCGTAATTATCATTAAGAAAAATGGGGTGGATATAAGGTTGTGCATCGATTACCGGCTGGTGAACCGGCTGACTAAGCTGATGATTTATCCGATGCCGCTGATAAACGACCTGCTGGAGGACCTGGATAAAGTTTTGTGGTACTGCTCATTGGACATGGCCAGTGGATTCTGGGTGGTCTCTATGACCGATCGTGCACGGGAGATCTCTGCATTCGTGACGCCTTTTGGGTTGTTCGAGTGGAACCGGATGCCGTTCGGTCTGAAGAATGCTCCGCAGATTTATCAACGGTTGATAGATAACGCGCTGTACGGACACTTCAAGATCAAGGCGGATCAAGATCCGGCTCTGGTCGGGGATGTGTTTGCCGAAGGTGACCCGGACCCCGACCCAAAACCTTCAGTTCTGGGGCGGCGGTCTTACATTGATGACATTCTCGTTACGGCAACTACCTGGGATTTATTGTGTGACAAAGTGGAGAAGCTGATGGTTACGTGTGAAAAGTGGAATCTTTCGATTAGTGTGGTTAAGAGTTTCTGGGGTAAGACTAAGGTGACCTATCTGGGTCATCAAGTGTCGATTGCCGGATTGGAGGCTAACCCGAAGGATTTGGAGTCCTTGAGTAATCTGCCTTTCCCGCGATCCCTAGAGGCTATGCAATCCTTTTGGGCAGCCTGAATTACTACAGTCGGTTCATCGAGGATTTTGCAGTCTATGCGGCGGTCTTGTACGAGTTGCGGGAGGTGGATTACCATAAGCTGAGAGAGCAGGATAGGCAAGCGGAGACGCGGGCCGGGCCGGCAATTTCAGCCAATGAGGAAGCGCCCTTTTCGGATAGTTCAGCCAATGGGGAAGCGCCCTTTTCGGGTAGTTCAGCCAATGGGGAAGCGCCCTTGCCTGCCCAGACAAGCGACCGGCCGCCGGACCCCGGCGCGGCCGGCCCGGATGACCATATGACCCGAGCGATGGTGGCTTTTGGCATGCTAAAGGCGAAGATGGCGACCACACCGGTCCTGAAACATTTCGATGTTAATAAGACTCCGGTGGTCATCATCTACGCTAACAAGTGGGCCATCTCGGCCGCTCTCGTGCAAGATCATGATGGAGTGTACTGTCCCGTGACCTTCACCAGCCGGACCCTGAAAGTTAATGAAGTTAATTACGGACTGGTGGATAAAGAAGTTCTGGCTCTATTACGGATCTTAGATGTGTGTTATACGATGCTGGTCTCTCGACCTATCAAGGTACTATCTAGACGGTCGACCCTATCGTGGCTCCTGACGGCGAATGGAATTGACGGCCGGCTGGGCAGATGGGCGGCTCTGTTGTCTCAGTGGTCCCTCGAAGTTATATATTAAGTGTACTAAAGGGGAAGAGGAAATACTGGGCACACTGGCTGCCAGCATTACCCCCAGGGCAGAAGTGGAGGAAGCCCTGATAGCGATCGCACCTCGGAAGCAGCCTCGACAAACCATCGTGTTGTCGCCGCCAACAGTGGGACCCACGGAGGAACTAATGGTTTTGAGTTTCGATGGGTCGGCGAGTGTAAAGAAAGGGGTCGGGGCCTATAGTGCCATTTTGTGGAAGCTGCCCGAATGGAAGGCGGTCGCGGCCGCCTCGGATTTCACGCCTGGCATCACGGTGAACGAAGCGGAGTATAGGGGATTGCTGCTTTCTCTGGATCTGTTGGCTGGCCGGACACAGGGGCGGATCATCATATGCGGTGATTCCAACCTAGTGATCCGGCAAATCACCGGAGAGATAGATTGCAAGGCGCCGCGGCTGAGACTGCTAAATGATCGAGTTATGTCCGCCTTGCGGAAGTGGCCGAAGCACGAATTGCTGCACGTCAGACGAGACTGGAATAACAGCGCAGATCATCTGGCCACCTTGGCCATGCGAGATCAGACCGGACTCACCGTTTCGGATCCAGGATTGTTGGACGAATTGGCGGAGATGAACAAACTATTGGAGATAATCAAACCGGCCGCCAGCGACGAGGGTCCCTCGCCCGAATCCAGCCGGCCCCGGAAAAAAGAATATAACGACCGCGACTGGGAACAGGACGTCCACGCCCGATCAAACCAGGAAGTACCCTGCAGCAATAAAAGGTCCCTCTAGGCGGACCCCCGAGCAGGCCTGGCGAGGCTAACCACGGTTAGTAGTCAACAGTGAATGTTTGGAGTGGGAACGGAAGAGGAACGGGTGGATATATTAAAAAAGGAAAACTGAGAGAAATAGAA
>MIQA02002315.1:0-14677 GCA_001887855.2 Sclerospora graminicola | reverse complement strand
TTCGCCCAATACTTTATTAAATCCTTCACTATAGTCTTCATAAGATGTCTGTACCTTAAAGTGACGTCTCATTATGGAATCACTCGCAAGATAATCTTCTCCCACCATAGCTGCGAATTGCTCAGCATAAATATATGCGCTTATCAGGTATCTTGCCAATGTAGATTTCCTCATTGGATAATCGGATTAACTTAATACCGCCATAATGATTACGGCGTAGTTCATTCCATTCTTGAGTGCTGTGAATAATCAATGTCCGCTGTTCTGCTGCTTTCAGTGCTAAATATCTCTGTTCCCACGCACCAAACCAAGCGGCTTGCACCCCTTCAATACCATTATTTTGCCTTGTTCTAACATGGCACACCAACATTGTTCACGCCATATTCGAGTGAGAGCAATTAACGTCTCTGTCGTTAAACTATCCAGTATATAAGGGGCTCCATCAAATGTTTGTAATAATTCCAAAAGAAGCATGCTCTCCTTATCCGCTGCTGTTTTCCATACCCCTGGACCTTTATTTTGGTGTGGAAATGGCACCATGGACTGTTGCTTACAAGTTGCCTCTAATGCACCCCAAGCTTTGATCCAATGTTCTGTAGACTCTTTTGGGCTTGAAACACAGTTATTGAAGTCTTCCACCAATTCTCTCTGAAGTTGAATAACTGGTACATCTGTTCCACGTACATACCGGATTGGTTTCGTAGAAAGCTGTGAACCTTGTTCGTTAGTATCTGTCCGTGTACATAACCGTTTGGCTTTGGTGGTTCTCTCATGTTCCTCGATTAATTCATCGTGTTCACCTTCTGGTTGTCCCACCTCATCCGATGCTGACTCTAGTAATTTAAGTTCATTACTATTTGTCATGTCTAACCAGCTTCGATGGTACCATTGGTGCAATACCGATTCTGGTATGTTATAATGACGCATCACTTTCTCACGGGTATCCGGGTGAGTCAGATCCGCTTCCAGGAGCTGAATTTGTTCTGGAATAGACTGTCGCCCGACTTTATCCGTTAAGAAGTGCAGTACTTCTAACCAACCAGGATCATGAGTCAGAATAATCTGCTCAATATCACATTTAAAATAGTCATGGATGGACGATCCGCCAAGCCTATTATTGATATCCGCCGCCATTTTCTCCCAACCTTCAACCTGCTGTTTCTGTTGGGCTTCCATATCTACGAGGATTCCGTTTTCCGTCACTTTGTGTTCTGAGACCTCATCCATAACGATATCTCCATTTCTTCCATGTTGAATATTATTGGATCTATCATCCTCGTAATCTTCGTCTGATTCACTTTCACTGCTATTGTCAGTCATGATTATATCCACTTCACCGTCCGATTCATCATCTACTGCCCTCAATCCATGAATATACGCCGAGTAATGAGCTTCTTTGAAGAAAAGAACAATTGGCCATTGCGTTTGAGTCTTTGGCTCCTTTTGCTTCAAACGTCGAACTGTGTCAATACAGTTCTGTAATGACATTGGATACTCTCCACTCATCATGTAACAGTTGTTTTTCTGTTACGTGTTTCTGGTGCGTAATGTATTACGCCAGGTTCTTCCATCCTTGCACTTATATTTATGACAAAGATATCTTTCTGAAGTAACGTACTTATTGTGGCCAAAGTATCGTTGCTTCCCCATGCCTTCTGTGGAACTGTATCGGTGATCTTTGATCCACTTGTTGCAAACTCCTTGAGATACAGCTTAAATTCACGAGCTGACTCCTTTGCTGAGATTTTTTCATATCCTCTTCCTAATCCCAATAAAGTGTGTTTGCGAATACCTGCAGGGAATTTTATTTCAAAATCGAGCATAGCACGAATATAACTTCCTTCTTTAATCCACTGGGCTAAATTTTCCAATACTTCCACGTTTTCCTTTTGAAATTGTAACGTTGCGAGTGCCTGACATATTGCATACACCTGACAGTTTCCTGTCGCCGGTGTTGCAACACGTCTTATACCCATAAGCGTTTCTGCCTCTGCTAGGGAAATTTTGTTTTGATGTGAGGTAGTATTTTGTTCTCTCACAGGAAAATCCTTCAATGAACCGTTGCTGTCGTTTAGACCATCCAATATATCTCGTATCTTGTCTTTGATCTTTCCTTCTTCAATTAAACCAACCGTATGTTGTGATTGTTTTTGTAATTGATTGTCCTTGGGTGACTCTAACTTGTTTGAGTCATGTTGCTCATTGTGGTCTGGATCTGGTAATTTCTTAGTGTTTGTACCGTTGTCTAGGCCTTCCTGTTTGACATGGTCTCCAATAGATTGGTGGATCTTTTCGCCATTGCTGTTTATTACTTTTTGAGTGGTACTCCGATGTACCCACTCTTTTTCTTTCGTGCCGCCATTCGCTACAGTGATTGTCTGCTTTTTGTCCTTTCCTTGACCCTGAGTGTTACTTCCTGGTGGTAAAGTTGAAGTTAACACCTTTTTGATTTCGGTGTGTTCTTGAGTGATCGGCCGTTTTTTGTTTTTCGTCTTTTTTTTAACCGTAACATTAACCCAATCCGAAGATGTTCCTTTACTCAAAGAATTTTGTGGTCGAACATCCTCTTGTTGCGTTGGTTTGTCCGTTTCAGAAGAAGCTGAAGAACTAAGATTCTCACTTCCAGTTGTTTCCTCGTTCGTTTCTTCATCGTGTTTGCTCGTGATTCCATCAACATTAGCTTTCCTATGAGTATCAATTTGATTCCTCAGATCATCCATGCTGGAAAAGGTTTCCACTAACTCCTCCACTTTTTCCGTTTCCTCGGTAACGATTACGATGCACCGCGTCTTTTGCATTTCTTCCACCGTAATCGTACATTGTTTCATTGGGTGCCCTAACTCACCACACCGTAAACATTGACGCCGACCTCTCATTGTGGGGTGTTCAATAATTATCATTACTTGATTCCAATACAAACGACTTATATTGATAAGCTTTCCTGGACAATTTGTCGTGGCCAATGTTAAGCCCATGGATGTGGAGTTTTCCGACAGTGGCCCCCCATTATCCATATCTTCTAATTGAAACGGTACATCCAGTACCTTTTCCAACATAGCATATAATTGTGTCAGATCAGTATTTCGTGACACATTCCTTAATACACAAGCATAGTTAGCAGCTTGATTGTATTTTTCTCCATTACAGTACGCTTGGTTGTTCCATATCGAGCCATTACCATCTTCCTTTCGTTTGTGTATGTTATACACCGTATGATCGTACCGATGAAATGGTACCTTAACTCCCACGAATTGTTCCGCCATGTCCCGAGTGTAAAAGTGGAAGTAAATCGAATGATTGTTAGCATTGTAACTTATCGTTTTCACCTGGGCAATCATCGCCCATAACTCTTTTGAACCTTTCGACCTAGTCGCTGCAGCAGTGGCGATACTTTCTTGTATGCACTTCGTGCTTAGAAAAGCCGCTTTAATCGGACTTTCACCCTTCATGTCCATGATCAAACATCCTTCCACCTGAGCTCTTATTGTTTGAATCAAACGCACATGATGTTCCGGTGACATTATCCTTTTGACAAATTGTGGGATTCGTCTTGCAATAATATTACCTTCCAAAAGACCTTGCACAATTGTCCATTCGTGATCGGTTCCATCTCTTAGTTTAGTCGGTGCAAACTTAGCGTATTCCCTCTCACATATTTTCCGTAGTTCAGGGATCAAAGTCCCTTCATAAATTTCCTTACGGAAGAGAAAATCAGTCGTGTTCACTTTCTGTGCGATTGATTTTTCCTTGGGTGCGATTTTCGCCGCCCAACTTGATAATGGGGGCGGATCTTGTCCCGCTTGACGTACAGCTGCCTGTCCGATCATTTTCCTTAAGATTCCTTCGAATGTTTGGTTTGACTTCTGCGCGCTGATAGCCGCACCAACAATTCGTTGTTTCCATACTGACCATTCCTGTTTCTCTTTCACCACAATGTGCTCAAATAGCTCCAGGAGACAGTCGTTTTCGCCTTTTTTTAATTTAGGCAAGCGTTTTGCACTCGGAGCCAACTTAGACGCTGGAACCTTGGCCTTTACAAAAACTTGCGTAAATAATTGTTGCATGGTATCCAACCATGCTTTAACCTTCGGTGAGGTCTTGGAAGCGTTTTCCAGTGCAGCCCTCAATGCCCCGGCTAGGTCCTCAGCTGAATTTACTTTGACCTTTTTATTTCCGGATTGTGGTACAGTTTCATCCATGGTTCTGATTTCTGATATCTTCGATGTACCACCTGTCGAAGTATCAATCTTGGAATCATGTTTACGGCCACCAGCTGAATTCACCTGGTTCTCCGTCGAATCAGGTTCAATGGTCTCCGTAGTTGATGCATGAGGTTCGTCGACCTCCTTTCCTTCCCCACTCGCCGAGTTATCTTCCTCACCCTCCTTTCCAGGGGAGCCAGATAACTCCTTGTCAGCACTCGCCGGGTCTACCGACATACCACCACTAGATGGTGGACCGGACCCAGGGTCCGGGACGCGCATTGTAGTAGTAGCTATTAACGTTCTTGGTTGTTCTGCAATCCACCTGAGCCAGGTGTGTGCGATAAAGCAAATTGAGAACTGGGTACCAAAATTTGTTCATACTGATAGTATAGTTTCCTACCGATACCTTAAATTAATACGTTGGTACGGTTTACTACCGATACCTTAAATTAATACGTCGGTACGGTTTACTACCGAGATTAACACGGCCGGTATTGGTATAACAAAATTAGTACCGAAATTGCATTTTGCCGGTATCACATACCGGTACTTGCACCAACATTAGACTGCATACCGGTAATTAGTACCGGTAGTTTGTAATTGGATAGACCTTTTATCCATGGCAGTGGTCACAAGTAAGTATGTCAGAAGAGGGTCGCATGCCACCGTGGAGAACTATTGCCGTTGTAAGACGACGGACGGATGGTGAGGGAGCATTTGCGCTTTAGTCATTAATATAGTTATCAAATGTCACCATAACTTGTTGTTTATTTTTTTTAACTTCTTCTCTCCAAGATAAAAGACTGCTTTCATTCACGAAGAAAATGCTACATTATAAAAACTAACTACCACAATGTTCTCCTACTCCTTCTTTGGGGTCTAGTCATATCGTTAACATTTTTTGCATAAGTTTGGTCATATTTGCTCATGAAAATGTCTCCCCATATATAATTGCTTTTAAAAAAATGTATGATAACTATATTCAATATTTGTAATAGTATCTAATTGATTTATAAAATTTGTTAAAAAAGGTTTTACATCAATAAATATTTTAAAAAATTTTGCACTAAAGAATAAAGTATTTACTTCTTGATTAAAAAAAGAACTATTATTAAATGACATAATGATAGTGGTGGTGGTGCTGACACTTCTTTGCTCGACATACTCGATACTAAGCAGATAGAGATACTATTTACTTATCATTACCATCAGTGATTGTCCACCTCCTTTTCTTTTGCTTGAATGTTAAACGATGCAGTAACCAGGCTACATAGATGGGGAGTGTAAAAAACATTAATATCATTATCAACTCTGACTTTTTTTCAGTATGTTTCAATGTCAATACTAGAGATACCGAGACAAAATATTGTCTCTTGATACCGATTCAGTCGGTACTACTGTAATACCGAGATTAGTATGGACGGTAAATACTATCAATACCGAGTACCTAGATTGGCACTGACGGTGAATACTATCGATACATAATTTCAGACTTCGGTAGTGATAGATACCAACATTACTAAGGGCGGTATCGGTACGGTACTATTCATACCTACTTTGAAGTTCCCGGTATCGGTATCGGTAGTGTTTAGTACCGGCGGTACTACCGGTGGTACTACCGGTACTAACCACTACCGGTACCAATACCGCACACCCCTGTTAGCAATTCCCTGTCTTCGGCCTATCTTTGTACCAACCATATGGTTGCGGGTCGCTGATTTGCGGGCTCCATCCGTACGATACAATTTGAGGTTCGACACAGTGTATAATACAGTATTAATACAGTATTAATACAATAAATAATAAAAGGTAGTCTAATTGGTGTTAACTATTAGCTACTATAAACATATGAACTCTAGTATGTAACTTAGGCTCAGATAACATGGTTGAGCTAGTCATAGATTCCTGACTTGCTTGAACTCGTCTTGGGCGGTGGAAGTCTTGATCCGGTGCTGGGGTTAAGTCGAATAAGCACTTTACACTGATTCGGATCCCGTCTTCTCTTGTTTCCGGTATTCTGGATTCATAATCTGCAACTGCTTCCAGTTGAGCTTGACAATGTCTCCATACGAATTCCAGGTAGTCCATCTTGACCTTGGAATATCACTTGGTTGCGTAATTGCCACATCCAAGCAGTCGCGATACCACATAAGCCCGTCCATAGTCGATCAAATACTTCTTGGTAAGTATCCCTATACCAACCATGCTTGGTCATCATTGCCTTTTTGACTGGATCTCCAATCGGCGGCGCTTGTCTAGACACAATTGCTCCTTGAAACTGTTGAAGTAAATCATAGGGTGTATCCTTACCCCTCCAATGGCATATCAGCCGTCTCCAAAAGTCCTGTGCTCTCCTGCATTCCGATAGTATATTATGGATCCCGGTTGTTCGGCTTCTGCATCTCCGGTCTAACGGGCACCCAGATTCCCCGGCTTCCCGTTCATAAAATGTATTGAGCTGCATAGTCGCCACTCGAAATTGAACCCACACTTGATAATTAGTGAGAATATTCGAATGTTCCCATACCTGGGTTGGCTCTATGTCTTGCATTTGTTCCCACCAGTGATTCTCCGAACATTTTGCCTGCCACTTCTGGAGCAGGGGTTTTAACTGTGGAGCAACCCCTTTGAAATACATTCGCCTAAATGATTTCCGAAACTTCGCCCAAATACGCCGCACTGGTGTGGTTTCTTCCGCCGGCCAACCTATCAAGTGTAACTCCGGGTGCGGGTGAAAAACTATTTGGTAGTCCATCAAGTTAGATTCGGTATCGGTGGTTTGTTGGGTGCTACTGACGATCTTCCACAGAATTCCGTCCGATTGCTGTTTTTCCTTGATACACGTCTTTTGATTTCCATTGTGACCTTTGATATACCCTTGGGATGTTAGTTCCCAAGTATAATCCTTTAATATAGCTGGTCCTCGGCATAGCTGTATTGGTGGCACTTCTCCCAGAAAGTGACCTACCGGCACTCTTGGCGACGCGATTATTAGCGCGCATAGCCATCGCCCCACTTTGGCTCGAGTATGAGACTGTCCGTCGACTCCAATTACCTGCCACATATACGAAGTTTCTGTTAGTCGTTGAATATGTAATTCTCGAATCATTAGTTGAGGGATCCGATCATATTTCTTCGCTGACAATTCCATTGCACGTCCATCCCGTATCCACGGGTTCATAGTCCAGCTATATGTCCCCCAGAAAGGAGCCATATGTTTCGGCAACACTGAATGATAAGGGTAAGTTTCGATGTCCAATGGGATAATGAACCGCTCATCATGCTGAAGTCGAATGCCTTTGTTACCTATCGATGCTTCCATCTTTGCGACGACTTGAGGTAACACTGATAGTGTGTAGCTCTTTATGCTCATCTGCTCTTGGAAGCGCGGACCCATCCATTCCATCGCTTCTCTTCCGCAAACTACGCCCTGCTCCCGTATCTACTGCACCACTTGAGTTGCATTCTTTGTATCCTTTTACTGGTGTTAGATAATGTCCTGAGTGCTGCGGTGATCCTATCCCCACTAGGCTAAGCCAGGCAGACTGATAGTGGTCCTTTGCTGCAAGTAACCATTGACACGCTAGTTTTAATCTCTGGATCTTTAGAGCCACAGGAATTGAGATCAAGCCTACCCCCTCTGCTGCGTGAGGCGTGAACAGTAAAGCTGGCGACATTTTATGCTTTCCCTTCTCGCTTGCTGTTGTCTTACTCCACAAAAATGCCTTCTGGAGTACTACTTCTTGTAGTATCTCTGTCGGTGGATCAAACATCCTTGCGGTGAATAACAGTGAAGGGATGGCTATCACATTAAACAGTTGCACGCGATCCATGAACGATGTTCCGCATTGTGTTGCGGTCGCCAACCGTCGTTTGATACAGCTTATTCTCAACGCCCAGTTAACTGATTGTAAATCTCCCCATCCAAATTGATATCCTAGATATCGAGTAGTATCTCCTAATCTCCTACCGGTAATACCGGTAAACCGTACCACGTTTTTGGTACAACTTGTGAATTTAGAAATACAAATTTGCTTTTGGCTGGTTGAATTTTTAAGCCTGCCAGATCTCCGAATCGATTGACCACTTTTAACACTGCCGGTACTTGCTCCGCGTGCTGAAGAAAAACTGAGGAATCGTCCACAAACGCAGAGAAACGATGATATACAGTTGAGTCATTCTTCAAAGGCTAGATACCTACTAATGTAGGATTCGCATTTAGAGCGATTGCTAGAGGCTCTACTGCTAGGATAAATAGTAGGGGGCTAATGGACAACCCTGCCTGATTCCTGAGATGACGGATATTGGGTGCGCTAGTTGGTTATTTACGAGAAACTCCGCTGTTGTTCCAGTTTGTAGTCGGTCCATTAAATCCACGAAATCAACTGAAAAACCAAACATCGAAAGTACTGTAAACAGGTAACGCGGATCAACAGTGTCGTATGCTTTGCTAAAATCAAGGAATAACACTCCAGCACTATGTGCTGCTGCCACCTTCTGCTTTTCTCTGTATGCTTCAAAGGAAGCTTTCATTAAAATTACTGCTTTGTCCATTCGGCGCCCAAGGACGAAACCCTGTTGCGTATCCCCGATTAGATTTTCAAGAAACAGCTGTAATCGACGTGCCAAAATCTTGGCGAAAAGTTTGTATCCGGTAGTCAATAGTGAGATCGGACGGTAGTCTAATGCATCACTAGAGTCTCCTATTTTTCGCAATGGTATGACTACCGCTTTCAAGAATGAGGGTGGAGGTTTCCCTCCTAATAAAATGTCATTGAACATCTTCGTGAGTGGTTCCACTAAAATTGATGAGAAATCCTTGTAAAAGTCATTTCCAATGCCGTCCTGTCCCGCTGCCTTCCTCCGGTCAATATTCTTGATCGCCCATTCGACGTCATCAGGGGTGATCTCTGAAAGTAACTCTTTATTTTGAGAGTCCGTCACTTTCCGGGTGGCTGGGATTTCCATAAAATTTCGAACTTCGTTCAACAATTTCTGGCTGGCTATTTCTCTATGGCTTTGTCCTAGAATGCCTGACCACGTTTTTGCGAACCGATCCGGGATCGATAAATCTTCTGCAAACGGGGGCCCTGATGTTGCATTTATTTTAGAGACGGTCTGGTCTCTCTCCCAGACAGAGGCTCTCTTAAATAACCATCTTACATCAGCGGCCGAACGGTGCAAACAGGCACCTCTCCTAATTGACCGCTCTCGTTGTAAAGATTCTGCTATGACGGAGACCACATGTTTTCTTGTTGACGCGGTCTCACTTATGGACCGCTTCAATTGATGTACTCTCTTTCTTCGCTTACGTGCAACTTTTCTTCTTACATTAAAAATTATCGCCCGACAAAAATCCATAATTCCATCCCAATTTCTTATGGCCTTCGTGTTCCATTTTCTGTCTTGTAATTTTTCCAAAATCATCGATTTGACGCTCTCCGCGTGTGATCCGGAGAAGGGATATGAAAATTTTCGATTGGGCGGTAGCTTTCTGGATTCGCTTGGGCCCTTCAACACCAAACCTACTTGGTTATGGTCGGAGAAAATTGGCGGCGGGTCTACCTCCACCCATACCACCCAATTAATCCACTTGCCTGACACATAAAATCGATCCAGACGGCTGGCCTGTTGACCTCTCCAGTAAGTAAAGTGAGCAATTGGTTCCAAATTCGACTCCTCCAATGGCGAGACCATTAAGTGACGAGCATCCTCTAACTGCCAATCTGTTACTACTCTTCTTAATGCTTTACTTTCCGGACGTTCCGCCAAGTCTATCTAGTACGGAGAGTCTACACAATTAAAATCCCCTCCCATCAAACAATGTCATGGGTGTCTGATAAATATCTGTTGGAGCGAACTGTAAAACTTTTCACGTCCTTGTACGTCACTCGAAGGCCCTTAGACATTCAGAATTACACTCTCGTTCCACTTTAAAACCATGAGTCTATGGGACCAGTGTTCTTTCTTCCACGGAATAATGTAAGAGGCTATCGATGGTGCCAGGAGGATCGCCACACCACCTTGTTGTTTAGGGTAAACACTCCAATACGAAAGTGATTGGTATTGATTTACTTTGCCCCACATTAATGCCCACTGCTTAGCCAGCGCTTCACCCTCGGTTAGTGAGTCAATATGTGTTTCTTGTAAAAAAATCATCTCAGCCTTATTGTACGGGTAACCCTTCCATCCATGCTAATACATCTTTTTGTACAAAACCACGAACATTTTGACTGATTATGGTGTAATTGTTTTGCTGCTTGTCATCAATCCTTTTTCTTGACTGTCCTCCATATTCCATGTCCTTCAACAACCTATATTTCGCATATGTGTCCAGTTTATCCATTGCGAAATACGTGTGATTCCTCAAATCAACTATATCGGTGCCCTTAATAGTGACTCGGACTCACATGGTCCTGAAGTAAATTTTCTTGATTTTTCGACATTTGTAAAAGCGTCGGGGCGTGACAAAATTCAAATAATTCTCGCCATGCTTCTGATGCCCCTTTTTCAATTAATTAAATCCGCTCAGCATAATCTTGTCGTGTGTTTACCACCTTTAGGTGCCGTTGTAATAGACACATAATGGTATCATTGGGGTGATAGTCATCTCCTACTAAAGCCGCTATTTGTTCTGCGAAGAAGTGGGAGCAAATTAACATCCCCGCTAATTGTATTACTTGTCTTGGGGCCAAAAGTTTTAGGATAACATTTCCTCCATACTGTATTTTCCGAAGTCCGGTCCATTCCTGGGAGCTGTTAATGATCGCGGTTCGTTGCGCAGACCCAATCATTACCATGAATCTGTGTTCCCACTCTGAGAACCATTGACCCGTTATGTCTGCCAATCCTTCTCGTTTCCCTGCTTCAATAACATCTAACCAGCATTGTTCTCGCCACGGTTTCGTTAGCTCCACTAAAACACTGGGGTGCACGCTGTCCAAGATATAATGGGAGCCCGGGACATCTTTTATTAAATGTAACAGCCGGTTTGACTCATGATGAGCCGCTTTCACCCATAGGGTCTTCGTGGAACTAACCAGGGGAAAAGGAATTCCTGTTTGCTCCTCCCAGTGCGGTAAGAGTTCATGCCATGCTATTTTAAATTCATCTAGTGACATTCGTTCATTTTCGTCATTTCCATCACTTTTCTCAAAATCATCCATTAAGTCTCTCGCAATCGGTACTATCTCCATTGGTTCCGCTTTAGATTCCTCTCCATCCCGCCTACAGATCCTTTTTGAAAGCTGGGTTCCGTCTTGTTCGGATAAATCTGTTTCTTGCGAGCTTGGAGACATTTCCGACTCCTTATACTCCGATCCAGATGGTGAGCCATCCGATAGTAGTAGACATTCCGATTCAGGTTGGTTTTCCATCCATACTTTGCCATACCACTGGTTTAAATCGGAGCCGAAATTTGATACTTTTTTTGCATAAAATATCGTTGAATATTTGGGTCCGAGATATTGACCTGCATCATTTCTTCCTGTTCCGGTAGCGATAATTTACTGACCGTGTCTGCTAAGAAGTGTAGCAACTCGCATATCCGCGGGTCTTTCGTCATAATAATATCGGTTATTTCGCACTTCAATCCGTGGTGAATTGTGGGTCCTTCTAGGCGACTTATCAAATCTTCGAAGTTGCCTTCCCATTCGTCTGGATCCCAAGGCGAATGGTTACCATAATTCGAAAATGAATCTTCACTTCTCGTCGTAAGTTCGGACGACACACTATGCTCTGCTTCGTCGATGACATCCTTATTTATTTCTGCAGCTTTAATGTCGTCGTAATCTTCATCATCACTGCTGTCCCTCATCTTTACATCTTCTGTATCCCGTTCTCTCGTTCCAATTAATATCGCCGAGTAATGTTGTCCGCCATAGCGTAACAGTATCGGTATTTTATCTTGATGAAATGTCGTCGTCTCTTGCAGGAATATCGTCATTTTATTAAAGAAATCGTCAATACTCATCGGATACTCTCCACTGGTTTGATAGCTTTTTCCGTGCGACGTTCTTGTTTCCGGTGTATAAAAATGAACCCCTGGTAACTTGAAGCCTGGTGGATGGCTAATAACATAAATGTCTCGCTGCAGAACCGTACTTAGGGTTAGAAGCGTGTCGTTGCTCCCCCACGTGTCCGGTGCTATATTGGCATCAAGTTGTGAGCTACTATCCGCGAATTCAAGTAGATATTCTTGGAATAATCGCTTGGTTTCTTTTGGGGACGTAGAGTCGATTCCTCGCTGTAGTTCTTTCAAAGTTTCTTTCCTCACTCCTGGTGAGAACTTGATGTCGAAGTCTAGCAGCGCCCTCACTAGACACCCTTGTTTTAACAGCTTAGTCATGTCCTCAAGTAATCTTTTATTCTCCAGTAGCGTATCTGAGCATGCCAGACCTTGGCAGACTGCATAGATCCGGCAGTTTCCAAGTGCCGGTGTTGGAATTGACCGTAGATTTAACCAATGGATGACATCTTGGATCGTTTTCAGCTCCGGTACTCCCACTTCAGTCGCATCCTTGGGCTTGACTACTTTTATCATTCCACTATCCTCCTCTACTTGCGTCAGAAGAGTCGATAAAGAATTCTTCACTTGTCCTTCCAACATGAGTAAAGTGCTGGCCTTTTTCTTTAGAATGTCGAACTTTTTCTTGTGTCGAGTTTTCTTTGTCTGTCGCGACACTTTTGAACGAGATGAACTCCCGGTCTGTGATTCAATTTCCTGCGGCTTGATGGGTTTGTCCTCCACTTGCACCTTTCCCTTCGTATTATCGTTTCGTGACACGTCCACTTTCACTTTGGTAGTCTCCAGTAGCGTCGACTGTTCCAGATTTGCTTTTAAGCTTGACTTATACGCTGGGCTTCCTGACTGCTGTACCTTTTCATCTTCCGATTGTTGCCCTCGTACTTCACGTCTTTCTTCTCAGGTTTCACTGTAACCCAGTCAGACTGCTCAGCACGCGACCGATTAGGGTTCGCCGATAAATTGGGATCCCTTATCTCCCCTTTTAGCTCCTTTTGTGGCGCTGTACCTTGATTCAATGCCTTTCTGGACAGTCGATCATCTTCCTGATTCCCTTCTTCCCTCTCTCCGTCCTGCTTCGTTTCCTGATTCTTTTCATCTTCTTGTCTTAGCCTGACTGCCTCCACTTGGTCCCGTAACTCCTCCATACTCCGAAAAGTCGATGCAGGGGGAGTGAACTTCTTAAAATCGTCCAAACTCACTTGTAAACAATTTGATTTTAGCAGGTCCGCTAATGACGCTGTGCATTTCCTCATGGGGTGACCTGCCTCCCCACATCGTAAGCACTGTCTCTGCCACGCATCGCCGGGTGCTCCACGACTAACATTGTTTGTCCCCAGTATATTCGATTAATTCCTCGCAGTGCTGATGGACATGCGTCCGACTCCACTATGAGTTCCCACAACGTCAACGTATCAGAATAGGGGCCTCCGTTATCCAAGTCATCAAGTTGAAAGTCAACCCCCAAAATCTTCCTCAAGTATCCTGTGAGTTTTAGAAGATCGACTGATCTTGTAACGTTCTTCAGGACACATGAGTAAAAGCCATTGTGCTCATATCGTTCGCCATTGCTATCAACTTGAGCTTCCCATGCCGATCTCTTCATTGTCAAATGTTCTTGATGAATGTTCCTTAACGCATGCTCAAACCGATGGAAAGGTACCTTCATTCCGGCGAACTTAGCAGCCATATCTCTCGTAAAAAATGAAAATACAAAGCGTGCTTCCCTCCATCATAGCTTATACTTTTCACTTGGGCGACCATCTTCCACAACATAACACCTCCCGAGCCCCTGGTAACTGCCGCCGTGGCTATGCTTTCTTGTAAACATTTCGTGCTTAAGAAAGCTTCTTTGATCGGACTTTCTCCACTGAAATCCATCACTAAACATCCTCCTACTTGGGCTCGAATCGTCTGAACCAATCGCACTTGTTCATCGATCTTCATAATGCGTTTTACAAATTGCGGCATTTGATTTGCTATAATTGTTCCTTCAACCAGCCCTTGCAAAATACGCCATTCATCATCCGTTCCGGCTCTTACCATCATCGGTGCGAACTTTCCATAATCTTTTTCGCAAACTCCACGTAAACGAGAAATTTCATCAGGTTTAAAAACAGTTGTCTTGAATAAAAAGGTCTTCTTTGTGAGTTGGTCATCGGAATTCTCTGTTGACCTCCCTGCTACCTTGTTCACCCAACCTTGAAGTGGCGCTGGTTGAAAACCAGCCTTCTTCACTTTTTCTTGACCTATACACTTCCATAGAATTCCTTCGAAGGACAACGGCGAACGTTGTGCCTGAACAGCTGCACCAACAACTTGTTGACGCCATTCCGTCCAATCCTTGCCTCCGCCCACTACCGCAATCTCGAAGTAGTCTAGCAAACGTTCCACTTCAGGCGCCTTCAGTGTTGGGAGCCGCTTAGCTGTCTCTGAAAGTCGAGACACT
>MIQA02002312.1:0-16963 GCA_001887855.2 Sclerospora graminicola | reverse complement strand
TGTATAGTGCCGGCTGGGCCGAGAATAGTCGATCGGCCAGCTAAACCAATAGGACACTTGAAGTTTGTATAGTACCGGCTGGACCGAGAATAATCGATTGGCCAGCTAAACCAATAACAATGAAGGGCGAATCCAAATGTGTATCCACAGAAGGCCAAATGTCACCACTTCCCAATACTAGATACCGTGTTCAAAACACGGGCGACTTGAGGTGAGTATACGAAGTCGCCGCGACTCCCGGTCAGGGGACTTCCGGTGGGTTAACTTAACCTTCCCCGGGCAAACCAAAAACAGCAAGAGGGGACCTTGTTAGCCCTCTGCCGTGAACCAATAAAAGCGACTTGTGTCTAAGAAAGCGAAACGTATACTGATTTATCCTATGTCCAATACTCCCTTTGTGTAACCTACCTCAAATAACACGCCTGACCAGTCATGTACCTTACCCACTCAACCCGGCTAACTCCGACTCTGTGTACCGGTACGGCCGGTACACCAACCCCAAATGGTACCAACCCGGCCGGTACACTGAACCCATATGGTACCAGTCCGAATGGTACATTGTACCCGACCGGCTCGGCCGGATAGCCCCCCATCCGCGCCCCTCGGCCGCTGACGCTAGCAGTCCCTTGGCAGCCCTTCCTACGATCCCGGTGCATACTCTTTCCACTAGAACAATCCTCTTCTTTCGGGCCCCTTCCACTCCATCCTTACAAACAGTCCGCCATCTTGGCCGTCCGCCATCCGCGCCTCGGCCGTCAAACCTCCATAGTCCTTCCGTCTGCTCAGCCCGCTTATCCGACTATCCTCGCCCCTTGTCAGGTCCGCCGACTTGGTTTCCAGCCTGGCGCCACTTGGCCGCTGGTAGACTTCATTGGCGGCGACTATCCGGCGCCTACACCCTTGGCCCTCATTTCCACCAATCAGGATGCGCCCTTTGGAAAGTGCCTTACATTATTTTATAAGTCGCTTCACCACACGGTCGTGGTATAGAGAATTTTCACACGGTGGGAAACACCCACCGTGAAAACAATGAAACCGTCACGAAAGCAAATGACTTCCGTGACGAAAATATAAAACCCACGACCGAGAGCAGTCGTGAGTGCATGACCATCATGGTAGACAGTGGTCACCATGAAGAGAAGGCTTTGTGCACGAGTGATGATCACCGTGCAACAGATCAGACGAGTGCGTCTGATCTCGCAGCTGTGTCCGTCGAGACGATCAACGTCTTGACGCAGACAGAGACTGGATTAGCTACCCAGTCTCTCACACTTGACAACCCTCCGAACTTAAGTTCAGAGGTGATGGCCCTTCCAGCCTTGAGCTGGAAGAAGTTCGTAAAGAACTTGCGAAATGATCAGATCGAACAGATCTGCGTCATTGTCGCATCTGATGAGGTTGTGGATATTCGTGAGCGAATATCCACTTTGCAATTAGAAGGCATTGGGAACGAACTCGTTCCCAATGAAAAGAACGTTGGGAACGACTCGTTCCCAATGACAAACCAAAGTTCAGCGCTTTGAAGCGCAGAGCTGGGAGTCGCTTAAGGCGACTTCTCCGTACTACGAGGTACTTTGGGAATACGCTGACGTATTCCCAGAAGAAGTACCTTGTGAGCTCCCTAAAGATAAGGGAACTAGGCACGAAGTACTGTGTCACGCGGCAATGGCCATTGCCGCGTGACCAAGTCAAAGCGATCGACGAGTTCTTTGAAACTCGTCGTAAGGCGGGACATGTGCGGGAGTCTACCTCACCGCACTCCAGTCCCACCTTTTGCGTAAAGAAATCCACTGGTGGGTGGAGAATCGTTCATGCTTTCAATAAGCTGAACGCAGCCACGGTACCGGCGCAGACGCCGATACCGCGGAAAGATGTCATCATTGATGGCATGAGCGGGAGCACCGTTTTCAGTGCTCTCGACTTGAGGGATGGTTTCTACCAAATCCTTATGCGTGAGAAGGATATCCCTCTCACGGCTGTAAGCACTCCAAGCGGTATGCTTTGGGAGTGGCTTGTGATGCCACAGGGGCTTCGAAATGCCCCTGCCACCTTCAATAGATGCGTCACGCATCTATTGCGCCCGGTGCGAGAATTCGCACCGAGCTATTTTGACGACGTGTTCATCCATAGTAAGGCTGAACATGGTAAGACTGATGTAGATGTTCATAAAGAACATCTACGTCAGGTGTTAGAGCTTATGCGCAAGCACAAGCTCTATGCAAATTTGAAGAAGTGCACCTTTGGTGCACCTGAGATACCCGTTCTTGGCTGCTTTGTAGGCAAGAACGGAGTGCGCCCTGATCCAGAAAAGATCAGGGTGATCGTTGAATGGCCTACGTTAAACAACGTCAAGGAACTTCGAAAGTTTCTTGGGTTGGCGACATACTTGCACAAATATTCGTGCAATTATGCCGGTTTAATCCGACCTCTTTCTCAATTACTTAAGAAAGATGTCGAATGGCACTGGGTATCCCAGTGCCAAGATGCATTTGATGCAGTCAAGCGTAGCTTGACTGAAGCTCCCGTCTTGGCAATAGCCGATAACGAGCGACCGTTTCACGTCGTTTGCGACGCGAGCGATTTCGCCATCGGCTGCGCCTTGATGCAGCGCGATCACGATGATCGTGATCGCGTGATTTATTATCAATCGCGTCAGTTGCGCCCAGCCGAGCGCAACTATCCAGTGCATGACAAGGAACTCCTTGCCATGAAATATGCACTGGCAAAGTTTCGGATCTATCTCTTAGGAGATAGACCGTTTGTGGTTTACACGGATCATGCGTCGTTACGCACGGCCGTGAATTCACCACACATCTCCCAAAGAATGCCACGTTGGCTGTCATTTTTTGCTGAATACAACTTCACGGTTGAATACAAACCCTCACAGTGTAAGCCACGTAACAGTAGCCCTGTTACACAAATGGTTTTAGATTGTTTTAAAGTTACATGTTATTTAAAACGGGAATTTATGGTAAAATACGGCTAAGTTACGGTTACTGTGCTTTTATGACTAACAAGCTGTTCCAATTGGGTTACATTTGAATTAACTATGGGTAGAGATTTAACATGATATAGGTAGGTGCACCGCGATCTAGGAAAGCCGTATACCGTATTCCTTATGTGCTTCCTGACGTTGGCTTGCAACTGACACCTGCAAGTGGCCAATCAGCGCTTGGAAAATAGTTTTCCGCAGAATGTCCTTCCTGACACCGTAATATAACAATTATATAAATTTAATTTATAGTGGCTCGTAGGTAATTTACCAAAATCTGCAAAATATCACTGTTTGACAGGGTTGGGTCATGAAAATACAACTGGGACGTCGTCATTTTCAAACTTTTGGATACTTTTGGCGCCTTTATAATCACCCCCAAAACCATAGATTCACCCCCAATATACAGTAAAATCCATCATAGGTTCGAATATGGTACAGTCAAAGCAATACAAAACAGGAGCAAAAACAATAATTCACCTCCTCCGATTAACGATTACTTCTCTTTTCATATCGAATTAACTTGACCTTGTATAGCGCGCACAATTTTATTCTGGCTACTACTACTGTGCAAACACGCAAAAGGTTTCACTACAACCCCATACATTATAAAGTTATAAAATGTTAAGGTACAATTTGTAACTAGAAATTATTTCTCGAATTTTATAATAGATATCATAAAGATGTCACCAAAGCTACATCTCTCTGTCAATACTGCTAAAATTTCTGCTACTTCGACCCGAATGTCTTGACAGCTTAATTAATCAGATCACTGGAGTCGTCGGTTGCTTGGCCTTTTTACTGAAGAGGCCGAGTGACCCATTTATTTCCTTTGGAGCCGACTATTTCGTGCAATTTGAGCCACTTGTTTCTTCGTTGTGCCGCCACTTCCGTACGCTGTTGGATTGCAGAGAGAGTCAAGCGTTTTACAACGGAAAAATGTTTGACGTAGCAGTTGAATTGACGTCGTTTATTTTCTTTCCGTCTTTCATATCCAGAAGTCCCACTATCAACGATACGAGCTTTTCGGCTCTGTTGAACAACGTCAAAACTGTCGCAAAAATTCGAGCGTCGAAGTTTTAGCTTTTCGTCAATTCCATTTCTCTTAGATGATTGAATACCCCAAGCGTCATAATTACAATCGATACAGTACTCAGCCATCACTGTCTTTAAATTTAACTTCGTTTTCTGTGGTTCGTTATAAATGTTGCAAGCTAGGCATCGGATACAGCGGATATATATGTAGTAAGAGCAGCAGCAGGAGCATTGAGGCATCAACTTTTCATCCTGTGCTTTGTCGGCACAGTGTACCATATTCGAACTTATCATGATTTTTACTGTATATTGTGGGGGTGAGTCTATAGTTTTGGGGGTGATTATAAAGACGCCCTTATCCATTGTCGGGATGTAATAATAAAGCATAGTGAGCTGCATACTTTTTATATTTATCTAAAAGCAAGCGATGTAAGAGAATGGGTGCTATATAAATTTGATGTAAGAACTGACCATCTTATTAGTTGATGAAACCCAAGACACTTTGAAAAATAACTTCAAAATTTCCCGCTTTCGTGAGTGTAATCAACTGTTCGATTGTGAAGGCAAACACGTCCTTACACACCATCACTTCAAGAGTAACATCGAGGGTTCGATCCCCTCCTTCGATGTATCCTTCTTGTCCGTCTACCCATAATATCTTGCTCTTTTTGTTAACCAGTCCCCACCCCCGAATTTATTAATTATTTTGATTGGTCAGCCCCCACCCAAATAGTTCTATTGGTCAGAATGTCACATATCCACTTCGCATTCATCGGAACCATGAAAAATATCTTGCTTCTATATCTGTTGATTCTATATCGACTCCTGGTGCTGCTGGGGCTGTCTTGTGCTCTTTATGGCGCACGAAACGTTGCCCAAGTTAAGCGCAAGAGAACAAGCAAAATGATGCTGCTCATTACCGTGAGCATGAAAGGGTTATGGAGCGAGAGGCAAGGCAACAGCGACAAAAGGATGCGGCGGAGAGCAAGCAAAAGATACCGCCTGGAGCTACAAATCCGGAGGTAGAACCTACGACGAGCTCGATTGAGGCTGGGATTGGGGGCAAATTGCTGAAGATAATGGGATGGAAGCGTGGCGAAGGGCTGGGAAAACACGGTACAGGGATCACCACCCCAATTAAAGCATCCGCCGGTCGATATGACTTGGCTGTTATTGTCTGCAAGGCTTCTCTTATGGCATCGGTGGATCATCGGGCGCCAAATGTGACAAAGAACGTCGCCAGAAATTAGCTCGAGTTCGATATGATGCTGAGAATGCATACGACAAGGGTTGAATACATGTCCGTCACTTGCAAAGAAAGAAAATATGGGGACGTGGTAGTGTTGGATACTGATTGCTGCATTGAACGAAACGTAGCAGCGTGCGTTTAGTTCCCTAGATCAGCTTGTGGGCGGCTTTTTAGCAACGATTTCTAGTAGCCAGTGATTTTCTAATGGACTTCCTTGCCATATTTAAAGAAGCAAAATTTCGGGAACACGCCAACGTCCAATTGGTCCTTGAGCTTCTCGACTTCCGGAATGAACACGTCGGGCTTGGCAAACGTCAGTCCAGTCCGCGATTCCTTATAAAGAATGCGAAGCGAATATGTGACATTCTGACCAATAGAATATACTTTCCGTTTTTACATTGAGACGACAAGTAAGACTCTTCGAGCTTGAGCACTGCCTGTCGACCGATACTGACAGTCCGGATCGACACGCATTTGTACACACGCTACTGGTACATACAGCACTAACACGCACATTTCCTAGTCTAATTTCTGGATTCATGCAATACTAACAGGTTCCGAGTGGATTTTAAGGCTTACGTACAAGTGGATTTACAACAGGTTATGAGCCCTAGGGTTACGGGGCTCATGACCGAAGTTTTCTAAATTTTACATAACGTTTTCTAAGTTCTTTCGTTCAATTACGACTTTACGTGGAAGTCTTCTGAGCCAAAGGGTGACATTGCTTTGTTTGAATTGTTTTCACGTTATTTCGTCTCTTTTCGTTTCGATATTCTCGTTTAAAGAAAATGGAGAAAGAAAAAATTGACATAAAAACTATACTGGCGTGTATGAAACGCATGGATGACAAAATTGACGCCCTTGAAGAAGAGAGGATGCATGACGCAATTTCTGCCGGGTTGTCAAAGTCGAACAGGGGTTCTGACAATGGCAACGTTTTTAAGGAGACCGTCAAGAATTATGACCCATTTGGTGGTAAGACGACCATCCAAGACCTAGAGGCAGATAAAGTCATTGAACGCGGCGGTGGATGGCAGCCACCGCAAGAGAACGCGCGGCAGCCTCCACAAGGAAATGCTCCTGTGGCGCAATCCCAGGAAGGTGCGGGATTTTTCGAACGTCCCGCAGGAAACGTGGATCGATGAAGATCCCCAAGTCGATGATACAAAATTTTGTGCGAGTAGAAGTTTACCCAGGTTTGGGTGCAGGTTTTAAGCAGTGGGCTTACCCGTTTATTAAAGATCTTGAAGTCGCGCAATTGTCGTCCGGTTTCGTATGGACGGAGTGCCTAAAAGTGAATAAACTCAGTGAACACCTTGAAGGTGTAGCGGCAAGTTATTTCCGCGCGAATATTACGACGTTGTGGGCGATTTCACAGGAGTTTTTTTTTGTTCTCGACCAAATGTTTCACGTGTTTGAGGTGAATATTTCTCACCAGCAAGCCGCCAATTTATTTGCCGCTGAAAAAGACCCGCGGCAAAACTGGACACAACATTTCTTGTATCGGGTAGTTTTGGCGCGTGAGAGTGGGTCGCATGGGAAGCTCATAGTGAAGAATATCGTCAAGTACGCTGCTCCAAACATGAAAATGGGTCTGATGATTCGATACAACCCGCAGTGCGAAGACTACATGCAGCACGCGCAGGAGTTAATTGCTTGGGATAAAGAGTTTGAAGACGACTCGATAAAAGCAAAGAAACCACCTCGCTACTGTGTGAACTCAGTGGATGAACCGTTTAAGAAGAGGACGTGTTACAACTGCAGAAAAGAAGGTCACAAATAGAGGCATTGCAGGGCTGGAAATAAAAGAAGAAACAAGAGAGGGCTTGAGAAGCGGTCTGATGGCAGAAGTGGAGAAAAACACTTTGTATTATCAACAACTGAAAAGTGGGGAAACGCTGAGTACGATTTTGAAACGGATTCTTTCTCTAACGAAAATTTGTGGATTGTGAACAGTGGCGCTAGTCGCCACCTGGTGTCCGATGAAACCTTGTTGGAAGGAGCTAAAGACTGCCAACAAGATGACAACCTCATGATGCTGGACGGAGGCAGTTTGCGTGTGACCAAGGTCGGAAATGTCACGCTTTCAAGAATGTATGCAAGCCAAAACAAAATCGTGCTTACAGAGGTTTTTTACGCACCAGCGTTATCAAAAAAAATTGATTTCTTTGGGACGTTTGCGCAAAAAAGGCTGTATCCTGAAAGATAGAGGGACAAAGATGGAAATGGCCTATGGAAATGAAGTAATTTTCGAGATTAAGGTAATTGGTGCTGTATTTATGGCCTCACTAACCATAAGCAATAATTTTTGAAAAAGTTTTGATGACATGGTGATGGGTGTTGTGGCAAACGATCCTGGTTCGGACCAGCAAGAAGGCACCCTTCACGGCTTTCATGTTTGTTTGGGACATCTGGCCTACGATACAATCGAACGGATTGCCAGAAATCCCGCGTCTGGAATATGCATTACCAACAGGCGTCGACCCACCTGTTGGACATGCTGGGAGGGCAAGGCAACCAGGTCGAAACAGCCAAAGAGGGACTCGGAGCAGAATGCTCCGATCGATCGTATCGGTGGATTAAGACCTCAAGGGACCGATTACGCCGGAAGACAGGCGTGGAAACCGTTATCTCGTGGTCTTTGTTGTTCATTGTTCAAATTACGTACAAGTTTTTGCTGCCCAAACGAAAGATCGGGCAGCAAAAATGTTCGACCACTTTCTCTCGTGGTTTGAATACGAGTTTAGTTGCAGAATTCATGTTTCAAGAACGGATGGAGGTACTGAATATTGGAATGTGGAATTATTTTGCAAGAGGACCGGAGTGCGGCGTCAAATCACGCAACCTGGAAACCCAGCCTCGAACGGAAAGGCAGAAAGGATGAACCGGACCATTTTTAATATGGTCCGGTGCATGATTTTCGGCTCAGGTGCTCCGTTGACCTACTGGTCTGAAGCAGCGGAGTACGCGACGTACGTTTTGAACAGAAGCCCGTCGAGGGCGAATCCGAAAAGGACGTCACCGATAGAGGTGCTGACAAAGAAGTCTACAAGTGTCACGGATATTGTGGTGTTTGGATCTCCCTGCATCGTTTGAAGGGGCTCGAGGAAGAAGTCCCTGGCTAAGCACGCAGAAAGAGCACTTATCATTAAGAAAAACGATGAAACCAAGGGATACAAAGTGCTCTTACTGCGTGATCGGGTGCTTTTTCCCACACAGTCTTGAACCACCAATTAAACTTCAGCGCACTGTGGACAGTGGGTTAATGCCGGATGACTCCCTTCGAGTGCAGCGAGTGAATACTTCAATGGAGGGGATTTGGACTACCTGGAACAGCAGCTCTTGGCAGCTTTGGCCCAATCTCAGTTTTGCTAACTCTCGACCCAAACTCAATGACCAGGTATCGGTTGACGATCAGATTGTCGATCAGCAAATTTTACCGATCGATGATCGGGGTCAATCCAATACGGCTACCCAACACAATGATATTGGATTGACAACACCGGTGAAGCCGAGGGTTGCAGATCGACTTCCCGAAGTCATACAACAAGTCCCTCGATGTGGCGACTGGATATAGCTACTTTAACTTGAAGTGTACTAAATGAACTTTAATTAAATAGTGCACCGCCAGGATGTCAATGGTGAACGGAGTCTTAACGATATTTACGGCAAAGTGCCACACGCGATTCAAATCAAGGGGTATTTCATGAACGGCTTGAGTTCCTTCCAAAATGTGTGGCGAGAAAGAAGACACCCTCTATTTACTAAGACACCGAATACGAGAAGAGTGGTCTGAAATTACATGTTCCATGTGAAAAACAAACTAAGTGACGTGGTGTTGTCTCCGCCGTCCAACAGAACGACAAGAGTGTCTACGTAACGTTTGACGAAGGTTCAACGATGGGTGGGAAGAAATTAGAAAGTAAGTCAGTAGCAACAGGTAGCGTCAAATTTCTGTCAATGCTGTCCGCTCGCCCATCAATTGGTTGCCGAAAGGTTCCCTATGCTCTGAGCTTAAACTATAGGGCAAGCACCAGAGATCCATCACCGTGGAGTCGTTCTACTCCTTATATTTGAATCTGGACCATAAAGCCCAAGCCGCGCGCGCAATAACACCCCATAGTACTCCGATTACGATTGAAAAAAATGATTTGAATAGCGTTTAATGACGCACAAAGCAGCCAAGAACGGGTATCTCAGGTGCACCAAAGGTTCACTTCTTCAAGCTGACATAGAGCTTATGTTTACGCATAAGCTCTAACACTCGCCATAGATGATTTTATGAACATCTACATCGCTTTTGCCGTGTTCAGCCTTGCTGTGGATGAACATATCGTCGAGATAGCTTGGTGCGAATTCACGAGGTCATTGACGATTCGAAAGAGAATGAGGAAAATAGTATACGACAAAGGAAGCGGATTATGTTGTCTTGACGCTGGGTTTCAAGAAGTTTACGTACTATTCGCCGCAAGTAATGATCAAGTTGCAGAATTTTGCCAAATGTCAAGTATTCACCTTTGGTAGTATTACTGGCACAACTTGTCGTGCAGATTAGGGAATAGATGGATAAAGTGATACATCATCGATAAGTAGCAAGGTTTACGATTCCGACAACGTACGGGCTGTGTGAAGCCGTCTCGTACTCGGGGAAGTTTGTCGCAGGCGGCCATTACACGTGCGTATGTCGTCATAACAAAGGTCAGTGATTTCGATACAATGATAGCCATCTCAGAAGCTTGATGATGACGGGTACAGAAATTAGCAGCACAGAATGAGATCAAAATCTAGCACCGAGGTCGTATTCCCCGCCCGGATGCCTGACAGGACGTAGTCGCAAAGGATCGGTCAGGCCGCACCGGCCCGACTTCGCCGACACTTGCGTAACTCCTGATATGCGGCCAAGTTCTCATCTTCTTGCACTTCGAGCTTCTTGGAATTTGGATTAAGATGGAGCTAAAAAGTCCCGTCTTCTACAAAGGAGACGATGGATAGCGATGGGAGAGATGAATATCTGCTAGAAGAAGCTGCGCTTTGCTTTCAGTATACAGGGTGGTGTAAGCCGCGTCAAGTGCGGTGCTGTAAGAGCCTGATTCATTACACTTTTGGACCCCGACTATATCCGACTGGGGTGAGCGTCTTAACCAATGCACCAACCGAGGTCGGCGCACGATTACACCTGTGATGATATTTAGAGAACCTGAGGTGGTGTAAGCCATATCAAGCGCGGTGCTGTAAGGGCCTCATTTCATTACACTTTTAGACCCCGACTCTATCCGACTTTGGATTTTCGTCCACGGTGGGACTCGAACCGGCAATCTCCCGGTCCCGGGGGCAGGGCCTTAACCACTGCACCAACCGAGGTCGGTCATGAGTACAACAGTGCAAACAAGATATAGCAACGCCACAAATATAAGTGCGAGGGGAAATAATCCGCTTGGTATAGCTGCTATAATTATAGAGACAGCTGAAAATCTAGTAGCAAGGGCTTACGAACTTGTGAGCACGTTGCACAACCAGGGTGTCTTATCAAAAATATCAAGCGTATGTGAAGCGAAGTGGAGCTTGAGAGCCACAAAAGCAGTCAAGCTCTTGTTTTATTCAAGACTTCGACAGATACGCGATGCATCTCATGATAGCTGGGCAAAGAAACGAGTTGACGTAAAACTCAGGTTTACAATAGGGGGTTTCAGAGTTGAATTTTTCGTGCGATTTTGAGCGACGATATCATATCGGAAATGACACTCAAATCCGGCTCTTCGCGTTAAGGAAAACTGCTCCCTCTAGAGAAATATCTGGCCTTAATCATATTCATCTTTTTGTAAATAGGAAAGCTGTCATTTCCGGCCCAACGGGAAAATCTTCACGGAAAATAATCTCCAGAGGTGTTTTTCAACATGTAATTTCCGGCGGAAATGACATCGGATATTATTCGTGATAACTTAACTCAAACCCCCCAATGGAGTAGCTTTATTATTAATTTTGCGCTTACATTTTAATCTTAAGAGAAAAATACAGAATACATTCGTAGCAATCGCGGGATCCGGGTAGTACTTGTTTAAGTTTTGTTGAACAAGAAAAAGCTGACGTGAATGAATATAAAGTAAGCATCTCCATTCAACTAAGACCTTTAAGTGAGGCAACAAACCAGTGACACAATTCGCTCATCAGACTCGCGAGTGCCAAAGCACTAGGCTGTCCCACTCCAGAAGAATTTACTCTGCAACAATCTTACAAACGGTCGTAGAAACGGTCGAGAGGGGGCACGTCCGGAGACAGACCCTTGCGGACACGAACACCGTTTACCAATTTGCCGCCCATGTTGTTCACATCAGTAGGGTCGCCGGCAATAACCTGGTAGTGGTCGAAAACGCATTGCGGGAAGGCTTTTCCGCCCGTGGCTTGACGCAAATCAGCAGTAAAGCCGAATGATTCATTAACAGGCAGGTAGGCCTTAAGCTGCATCATTGGCGTGCCAGGGCGCTGTTCCTCTGCAAACACATGACCACGACGACGGGTGAGCACACCATAGACGCCTCCAACGGCGTCCTGAGGAACCTGGATATCAGCAAGGAATACAGGCTCCATAAGAGCAGGTTCCGACACCAGTTGACACGCGTATACCACACGACGGGTAGTAGGCAGGATCTGGCCCATGCCACGGTGGATAGCATCAGCATGGAGCACAACATCAAGCAGATTTACGCGCATACCACGAACGACTTCCTCACAGAGAACACCGTCTTTGGTGGCCCAGTTGAATCCGCCGAGCACTGACTCCTTGATCTCGTTCAGGTACGACACACCCTTAGTAGCATCCACGAACACATTAGCACCCGTGCCGTCTGGGCCGTAACCCCAGATCTTTCGGGCGTCGGTCACATCCCATCCGTGGTTGTCAGCGAGGTAACGAGCACGAAGTTTTTGGTCGAAACGAGGGCTCACTTCTTCCTTGCCATCTTCAATTTCGTGAGTTAGTTCATCACCCAGAGGAGCCGCCTCACAGAACAGACGATTGTGTTTGTTGGGTGACTTAGACAAACATGTCTTGGATGAAGTGCCTGTAATCGTCTCACGGTAAGACACAACAGGCTCCGAGATCTTCACCTCCGTGCCCATAAACTCTTCCTGTAGATCTTTTAAGCAAATTTCAAGGTGCAATTCACCAGCACCAGCAATAATGTGCTCACCAGACTCTTCCGTGTAACATAAGACCATGGGGTCCGACTTGGACAGACGCTTCATACCCTCAACAAGCTTTGGCAAGTCCGAAGCGGTTTTGGGCTCGACAGCCACACGGACAACAGGGGAAACCGAGAATTTCATCGTACGGATTGTATGGCCCGTCTCGGACGTGGTAATTGTACCAGACTTTAGCAAGTACTGGTCAACTCCCACCAGCGCACAGGTATTACCGGCTGGAATATCTGGTGTCTGCTCGACGTAACGGCCCATCATAATGACTGTACGCTGAATGTTCTTGACCCACAAGTCAGTCTTCTTACCGGGCACGTAGTTCGGGCCAAGCATGCGAACTTTCTGGCCAGTAGCAATCTTACCGGCAAACACACGGCCAAACGCGTAGAAACGACCCTTGTCCGACGTCGGAACCATCTTGGACACGTACATGACCAGAGGACCATTGACATCGCACTTGCGAATGGCCTCAGCACACTCATCGTCTTGAGGACCCTCGTAAAGCGTATCCACACGGTATCGTTGAGCCGTCACGGGAGACGGCAAGTGCACAACAATCATTTCAAGCACGGCGTCGGCAGCCGGCAACCAACGCTGCATAACACGCTTTAGCAAGGGCTTTCCCGTCAGATCCTTCTCGTCCGACTTGAGCTCGACGCCCACAGCTTTCATCATCTTTTCAAACTTGGCCTTTTTATCATTCATGATGGCGTCAAACATCTTGATAATCGGATCCATGATAAACTGACAGAACGCACGCTTGAGCGAGCCTTCGGCATTGTTCTTACTCGTCCACTTTTTGTTTACAGCGTCAAAGTACCAATCGCCCCACAGCTTTTGCATCATCTTGTCCTCAGCAATACCAAATTTCTTCGAGTAAAGACGAGCAAACTTCTTTAACGTGAAACCCCACTGGTGTAGACCCGAACCAAATGCCACTGTGCCCTTCTCGGGGTACACCTGGACATCACCAAGCTTCTCGTCAAAGTAAGTGGCAATAACCACATTCACCGTTTCAATAGCACGGGTAAATGACTGGTAGCAGTCCTCAGGCTCCAGGTGAAGCTCTAGCAGAGCGCGGTCAACTTTGTTCACCATTAGAACCGGCTTTACACGCTCACTGATGGACTGGCGCAGCACCGTCTCAGTCTGCACACAAACACCCTCAATACAGTCCACCACGACCAAGGCACCATCCGTCACACGCAATGCAGCCGTCACTTCGGACGAAAAGTCAACGTGACCAGGTGAATCAATGAGGTTGATCAGATAAGAATTCTTGGAAATTTTCACCTCCTCCGCGGCGGCGGCATCCTCTACAGTCTCTTTGGCAATCGCAGCGGCTGTGGCTTGCTCACCGGCGTCCATGTCGTATTCAAAAAACATTGAGATACCCGTCGACTTAATCGTAATGCAACGCTCCTGCTCATCAGCGCGCGTGTCGGTGAAACGGGCCTCGCCAGCGTGTTTGGCCGAGATAATACCGGCCTTAGATACCAGCGAGTCGGTAAGCGTTGACTTACCGTGATCGACGTGAGCAATCACGGACATATTACGAATGTTCTTCGTGTAGTCCATGATCTCACGCATCTGTTCGACCGTGAAGTTCACCTGAGCGAGACATTACGAAAGAGAGAGACGCATTAGTATGTATCATTGAGTTAAGGGCATTATTTCTTCTGGTAAGTACCATGGTTGCTGCTTTTAAGGAATTAAGTTAAGCGGTGGGTCAATTCCTTCGTACTGGCTGGATCCAAAAGAGGAAATGGTTTCTGGAGAGCCTACAAACGAGTGGAGGCGAGGGGCCCTTTCGGTTCATAATGACTTGGCGTACGTATGCCTATTACAATTATGCCGTCAAACCGAGGTTCATGTCTTCTCAAGGTTTTTTATTCATAACAATTTTAGACTCATATTTCCCATAAATTGGGCACAATCCAAAAAATGGACTCTTGAGTGTTATGAATCTCATGTTCGAGGGCCAAGATCTTAGACGAGCCGCAGATGAGGTTCGTACGTGAAAAATCTGTCTCAATCCAAATCCACTTCTTTCAGATCACCAGAAAAGTGTTCTGAAGAAGTATTTCGTGAAACAATAATCTAATTTCAACAAGGTGTTCGGAGGGTGTGATCTATTATGATGCTCTAATCTAGCATTTATGGCTTGCCAAACACGGGCCTAAATATAGACAATAAAGCCAGTGGCGCTAATGTATTTTTTAGCTGACTGGTTAGCAACCAGAGACAACTCACAGTTAGGTGTCGCAAATGTTTGATTCTGAAATCACAAGGTGTTCTTGGATCCGATATGCACTTAGACCATCTCCACCGGTAAAACTTATCGTCGTCGCAGATATTGGAAGTATCATTCTCCCGACAAGTGTTTAATCAAGTAAAAGCTAAAGTAAAATAATATTGAAAAAGACACGATGTTATTTGACTCTAGAGCAGAAGTCTCGATTATCGACTTCGCCTTTGCTCGTAATGTCGGGTGGCAGATAGATAATACTCAGAGTCAAGAATTTGTCGGGATCGAGGAGAGCTACTACATGATAGGAGGCAGATCACGCGCTAAAATCACCCTTGCCGGTTCTTTGGTATGATACTTCAATGCTTGGATAGCTGACCAGTATGCCATACTTGACATGAACTTAATGGTGACATCTCAACCTGTCTCATGAAACCCTCACTCTACTGGATGAAGTACAAATACAGTTAGCGAGTCGACGTCCCTTCTCACGGATGCGCGCTCAATTAGTGAAATTGGTTCAGTGCGAAAATATCCCTGTCTCCCGATCAGTGGATGTAACACTTTGTAGAGTCGATTGGCAGCAATTATGGCTAACTCGTGGAAAACGATGGGTCTCGTCTTTCATTCAAAAGATTGACAAATCGAGCTACATTGGCGTTACTAACATCTCTAATCAGCCGCTGATCATGCATGAAGACATGGTTGTAGGGATGTGGTTTACTGAAGGCAAAGTGCCTCGGCAGATGGGATCGATCGGATAGCGAGGTATATTCAGTGACAAAACCGCCACTACTGATCTGATCAGCGACGAAGAGTTGGTAGGCGAAGATACCTCACCTTTAGTAGACAAGCCAAAATATACCACTCCTCCTAAGTCATTGATCAGAAAAGCGTCTTCAAGATCGACCGATGCAATTAGCGATGAAGAAAGTCAGAGGATTGTGGATGTTGTTACTGCTAAAATGCACGTGAGGTTTGAAACAAAAAATGAGGGTGCTGTGGTTACTGTCCAGGAAATGTTATCCCTGATACGAAGGATGATACTGATCAAGAGAGATCTGCAATGATGAATGAAATGTAAGTGGAATCGGAAGAAGATCGGAAAACAGATGTTCTTTTTGTGTCGCTTTGACTGGGAGAAATATATATAGGGGGTGATCAAGTGTGCACACATCAAGGTGGCGACCAATATATTGACGATATTAAAAATCAGATAGCCGTTTTGCCGGAGATATCGCCCAGTCTGCCTGGCGTCACCCTCGATGATCTGCTGGTTGGCGATCCAAGGGCCAATACACCTGAACAAATAAATCCGCTAAAGGAGGTTATCTGGAAGAGAAGACATCTACTGATCGGATAAGGTGATGCCCTCCCTCGGTGGCCTATGGAGCTGTTTGTGATATTGATATGTGGGGGGGGCGGTGGTGGACCAAACCGATCGCCCAATGTTGCCGTCGAGTAACGGTGGCATCGCAATACCGAAAAAAATGTCCGATCTGATCAAAAGGTTATTAGCTTCGAAGATCATCCAACATTCATCCTCGCCATGGGCCTCACCGATCATGATCACAAAAAAATGGAGTTGATATCCGATTATGCATCGATTACAAATTGGTTGAAAGCTCAGGTCGATTCGATGCCCCTGATCAACGATCAACACGAAGATCTGGATAATATGTTGTCATAGTGTTCATTGGACAGGACTAGTGCGTCTGGGTTGTACCGATGAAGATCGGGCCCATGAAATATCTGATTTTGTCATGCCTTTCGGTCGGTTCGAGTGGAATGAGATGACTTTCGGATTGCAAAACGCCCCTCAGATATATCGGAGGCTGATCGGCAACGCCTTGTATGTTTTTTTTCTATATCAGGGTAGATCGTAAACCTACCGAAGTTCATGATGTGTTTACAGAATGTTAGTGGGAAAACGATCCTGCATCGATGATAACCCACCTCTTGGATTATACTGTGCAAAAAGGTCGAACTGCTACTCGCCACGGTAGAACTGTTCAATTGTAGGTTTATCCATGCGAAAAAACTCCACAAAATAGCGTAGGCGAAATAGTCGTAAAGTCAAATGAAAAATTCCACTTTAAACTCGAAGTTGAAGTTGTCTTGCCTTGTAGACAAGAGCGCGTGCAAACTTCCTGGTGTCCTTCAGTCAGCGTAGTCCAAGGCAAACATTAACAGGGACGTAGTTAATATAATATATATTAAAAAGTGATTAGTTTCCTAGATCGCT
>MIQA02002311.1:0-12958 GCA_001887855.2 Sclerospora graminicola | reverse complement strand
CAAGAATGAGAGCACACAAATACAAGCAGAGAGATAGCAAATAAAAGGAATAAGTCGTCTAGATGGAATAGAACCACAGAATGTTTAAAATGCGAGTTGTGTCTTAAAAGTTTACTCACTCCTGCAGACATTATTCACTATAAAGTTATATTGTTCTCTAACTTTTGGAGAATGAAACAAGCCAGTTCGAGGTCCTCACGAACGGTACAGGGAGGATGAATTTTCATTGGTCATCTCCATCACTCAACCTTCCATTCTACCTCTATTCGTGAGAACCACTATTAATAACAGGATTTGCGCAGTTTTTATAGGGTTAAGGTTGCGCGATTGAATCAATCACGCACGGAAATTCCGTCTAGAACACGCAATAACGTTATGTAAATATCCACATGCGTAACCATCGGCGTACCCTAATTTCGCATTCCGGGTAACCCTCAATTAGATCATACCCTCATGCAAATAACATAATTTCGGCAATACTTAAGTACACGTTAAGTAATTAGGAGTGCAAACCAATGAAATAAGGGTTATGGTGTGTATTTATTTACTAAATCAGGGCTATATCGCTAATTCAGGCTTTATAGGGGGATTTTGCAATTCATTTGAACGGCAATATTAATACGTAACTTTACAGTAAAAATGTTTGTAAATCTGTGGCACCGATACTCACGGCTGAACCCGCGGCCGTCGCTAGTATTGTCAAGGCGATTTACAGGACCGCCAGACTTCGCAGTTGTAAAGGACAAGAATCATGTATTTTATGAGCGTATTGCGCGCAAGTTTCCCTCGCAAACTATGCCAAGTGAGGCCATTGGCCGAGTCACGGATTTTTTGAAAAATAGAGGACTGAGTCAGACACAAGCCCTTCGCGTAATTTCTCAGCATATAAAGGTAAAATTTTGCTCACGAAGTCTACTCTATTCGTATCGCAAAGGAATAATGTTGATATTGACGACAGATTCTGAGCTATTCAGTAGAGCTAATGGAGAGCAAGGTACGATAAAAATCCCATTTCAAGTAACAAATTCAGCAAAATAACGCTATACCTAGATTCCGTGGTTCCAGAAACTAGGCCTCAGTCACGATAAAATAAACGACATTATTAGGCGTCACCCAAACGTCTTGGGGATTAGCATCGCCAAGTATGAAGCACTTATCAACTGGTACCTTTCTCACGGCGTATCAAAGCAGAAGGTGGGCTAACTAAGGTCTTGCTTCGGTACGAGCATCGAAACACTGTTTAATGACTTGAACACTTTGTACACGCATTATCAGATTGCCTATTTATTTAACGTATTCCCCCAAGGAGTATCGTACAATGTTCAAGACAATTTGGATCCCAAAGTAGCGCTTTTGAGAGAAATTGGATGCAGCAAAAACCAGATTGCACGCATGCTAACAAGATCCCCGCAGATTTTTTCCCTCAGTTTTTGAAGGCTATTACTGCCAACGCTGACTATTTATTGAATTGGGTCTACCACGAGAGCGATTGCATTCATTATTCTGTAGCACCTGAATGTCTTGCCTTGACTTCATCTCGAGTCAAAGAAACAGTAGATGCATTGGACGGAATGTTTGGGGCTGGCACTGGCTTGAAGGCCCTGATGTCGAATTGTCGTATTGTTATGAGCAACATCAAGGTGATGCGTGAATCATTTGATTATTTGATTTCAGTTGGCTTTACTAAAGAAAGGCTGGCGAGGAATACGAGGTTGATAACACGCAATATGAATCACTTTCTCTATCCACGCGTACAGTTTCTGAAATCTCGAAACATTGACGTGGTCAGCGATGTCACGTGGATTTTGATGTCGGAGGTGCCGCTTCATTGAAAAGTATCCCAATTATCTAGCGTATTCAACACAGCTCAAAGCCGACATCAAGAATAATTAACGAGTCTGCATTTTCTCGAATCTTTGTGCATTCACGAAATCGACGAGTTTTAATCAGCAGATTTATGGACTGCCATGTGACAACGAGCTATCGACATTTCCGTAGCGTGAAATTGAGGTATGCCTGAGTTGGGACTCACTTTGCGCTACTGCACAAGATACATTATCAATCGCGTAAGATAAATCGTTCAGCGAAAACCACCAGTGAGGATTGCAAGCGTCAAAGACTAAAGAAATACGAGAATTGACACGCTATGTGGGCTTGGGGTGGAGAGCTATAGAACGCTGAGTGTCGCGGGTAACGTTGGAACAGTGACACGCTATTGACGGCAAAGCCGGACATTTGGATCAGGAACAGCAAACCGGCGGTGTGGAACTTGGAGTAAATTCTGGCGTAGGAAGCAAGCAATGGGGTGAGTATAGCTAGCTGCTGCAGCGATTGCTCCTAACTTAAGAAAGAAGGCTGTGAATGCTTATAATTTTGGTACGAGTGTATTTAGGGTCTACAGTAATACTGATATTATACTCGCACATGCGCTTGTTGCACTTTCGATTCTGTAGCCGTGAACTGCTTGCTGGTATTTTGTCTCGGACACGCTGGTACACTCACTACGAGGTAAAAACGCGCAAACGAAACGTCTTTGCAGTGAATTATTATACCTGCTTTTAACACCGAAGTGTCGAACAAAGCGTAACATTACTAAACTTTTACTCAGTGTTACCACACAATCTTTTACTCGCGCTTGAGACCACCGTGAGCCGCTTCAAGTTGCTCGACGTGATGGCGCACATGTCGAATCTCGAGCAGAATTTCTTCAAATCCCGCCTTCATGAGGTCCCAGCGAGCTTGAGATCGATCCTGGCGTCGTAAAATTGTTTTCAGCATCTCGCCCCAAAACGCACTATTGATTGCAACAGCAACGACAACAAGCCATTGAAACCATGGAATGTATTCAAAGCCAAAAATATCATCCATAATCAGAGGAACGTTCGTCACAAGGATCGTGAGCCCCACGGACATGCACGCAGCAAGCTGCATGTATCCGTTAGAGAGCATTCGTGTGAACACCGGCTCTGTAAAGTGACGCAACGTATAGGCTCGGAGAACCTCCGTAAAAGCCAACCCCAAAAACACCATCGTCTGCGTACGACCCAACCCCGCCGGGACACAGTCGTAGTCCCCTCCTTCGCAGTAAATAGTCGAGTTTTTAAACGAGGTCATACCTGCCACTTCATCGCCAAAAATATACGTCCCATTCGTATACTTTGCCGCACAGTTACCATACATTCTCCACCCGTCATTGATTCCTTCCCAGCGACGACACGTTACATCCGTATAGTCCACACCATCCGGTCCACCGCCAGCATTGTGGATGTCAGCAATCAGGAGCTCACCAAAATTCCAGTAGAGTCCAAGTAGGAAAGTCGTCATGGCCACCCGCAAACAGCAAAAACGCATTAAACAGCACCAGCAGCCACAAGCGTCCAATAATCAATGGCGATCCCTTATGACGCGGTTTTTCCTTCATAATGTGCGGATCACCTTTTTCCAAGCTCAGAGCGACGGCAGGCATCCCATCTGTAAAGAGGTTGAGAAGAAGAATGTGTAGAGCTTCAAGGGGAAGCGGAAACCCTCCCGCGACCGAGAGAAAGATCAAAATGATTTCACCAATGTTTGTCGATAGCAGAAACATGACAAACTTTTGAATATTCGCGTAAATGACTCGTCCCTTCTCAACTGCTGCCACAATGCTGCAGAAATTGTCATCCGTAAGAACCATATCCGACGCTCCCTTGGCAACCTCTGTACCCGAAATACCCATGGCTACACCAATGTCTGCTTCTTTAAGTGCAGGTGCATCGTTAACGCCGTCACCAGTCATCGCAGCAATGAGACCCTGACGTTGAAGCGACTTGACAATTTCAATCTTGTCTTCTGGTTTCGCACGGGCAAAGACCAAGGTACGGGAGGTAATTTCATCGATATCAGCGAGTGGTAAGTACTTTCCGTCGTTGAAGCGGAGTTTGGAGCAGTCTGTGGCTTGCGCTTCCGGATCGGCACCGACTTGCAATAAATCGATGTTCTTCGCAATAGCGACGGCCGTGGCAAGGTAATCTCCTGTAATCATTACCGTGCGAATCGAAGCCGCGCGGGCAGTAGCAATAGCGTCACGGACCCCGTCCCGTTCCGGATCAATTGACGCAACAAGACCCAGGAAAATTAAGGGCTTGGCTAATGCCGCAAACTTTTCATCAACATCATCGCAATCAGTGGAATACGGTAACTCATGGAGTGGCTGGATAGCGACCGCAAGCACACGTAGTGCTTGTGATGACAAGGCCTCCACAGCCTCCGAGATTTCATGACGCTGCACGTTATTCAAAGGCTGGAACGTGCCATCTTTTTGGCAGTATTGAGTACAATTACGCAATATATAGTTAGGAGCACCCTTGACGTTAGCCACAAGTTTTGGCGGGACATCACCAGGAAAAGGCAGCATATCGAACATTGCCGTACCGTTCACAACTGGGACTGCATTGACTGTAATCATCATCTTTCGCGATGAGCTGAACGGCACTTCAACAAGACGTGGGTAGTTGTCGACCAAATTGTCTTCCCAGATACCTGCTTTTGCAGCTGCTACAACTAAAGGCGCCTCGGATGAATTGCCAAAGGGCAGCCAACGTGTTTCACCATCGTTTCCATCCACTTGTTGGAGTTGTGTGTTACTGCAGAGCACCGAGGCCATCAGAGTAGCCCGAACTTGAACATTTCCAGCCTCCGGATCGGTTTGATTCACCCCATCCACCGATAAAATGGAGCCTTCAGGATTAAACCCTTTGCCTGTAATAGTATACTGTCGAAAGTCACCCCAAAGCTTGACTGCAGTCATCTTTCCCTCGGTCAAAGTACCCGTCTTGTCTGTGCAGATGACCGACGCTGCGCCTAAAGTCTCCACTGCAGCAAGTTTACGTACCAATACGTTCTTTCGAATCATTTCGGCTGTGCCAGACGACAGACAAATGGTCACTACCATCGGTAAGCCTTCCGGTACAGCGCTCACAGCAAGCGATACGGCTGTCATAATCATAGTAAGGTACGTTGGACGTTCGGGATGCCTCGGGTCCTTTGTTCCCCGTGTCATACCGACGATAAAAACAAGCAAAGCCACACCAAGTGCTATTAAACCCATGATGGATCCCATGTGGTGCAAAGCTCTTTGCAGTGGAGTGAGCTTGGGTCGGTGCTTTGCAATGCAATCTTTGATAGGATTGCGAATCCATCGTTTCTTGGCAACGTCCGGGGAATCGCTGTGAGCTTGCAATAGTGCCGCAATGGATCCCACCCGAGTATTCATTCCAGTCTCCACTACAACGCCTCGTGCGTTACCAGCCGAGATGGTGGTCGATGAAAACACCATATTGCTTGCCGTCAGCTTTGCAGGTTTGCCGGTTCCCGCAGGAGGGGCGTTATACTTTTTGGCCACATCTTCTGATTCGCCAGTGAGCAGCATCTCGTTGCATTTCAAGTCGACACTCGAGAATAGCCGAATGTCAGCAGGAACGATATCACCAGTGACGAGGACGACAATGTCACCAGGAACCAGCTGTTTACTATCAATCACTTGCTGCGTGCCATCACGAATGACAAGAGATAGTGGACTTGATAGACTGGCTAACGCGGCCAGCGCGTTACTGGCTGTATTTTCTTGGAATGTTGCGACTGCCGCATTCAACGTCACAATAACAAGAATAGCAATACCCTCGACCCATTCCTGCAATGCCAACGACGCTAAAGCTGCGAAAAGCAGCAGAGCAATAATGAGGTTGTAAAATTGAAGCAGGAAAACGACGATAATGGGCGTCCGTGTTTCTTCTTCCAACGCATTGTAGCCGTAGCGTAATAACCGACGCTCAACGTCCATGCTGTTGAGTCCTCGCTCGAAATTCGTGTTGAGCATTTTCGAGATGAGCTCGGTAGATCGTTGGTGCCATGCCTTTTGGTCTGTCTCATTAAGCGTCGCAAAGGACTCGCGCGTAGGCACGGGGTTTGCAGCGAGTAGCAGCTCACTGTCGCTCAAGAACCGCGACCGGTGATCCGGCAACGGTGTGCTAGCCGAGTTATCATTAGTGGCCATCTTGGCATCGACGTGGTACAAGTCAGCGGCCGAAAAGGAGCGAGTGCTACTGGATACGTCAATGACATGGGACGGTGGCTCTGTCATGTGGGAGTCGAGGCGAGGCGACTCCATTCTTGTATAATTATCGTTGTCTTTGAACGAGCGCGAGGGCATGGAGGCCCTACTTTCGTATCCAGACATATTGTATTGTAATAGAATACCAATAAATAAGGTCAGCGATTGGAATTGGGTGCCGAGATGTGAGTCAAATCGAAAATGACGCTTCGAGATTAAAGAAGGATTGGGGTAAAAATGATGGATGCGCGCACTTCGCACGAAGGTGCAACGGTACGGACAGTATTTCAAAAATCTGCGAATCTGATTCCTTCGATTGCGTCAAACAGTATCTTTTTTACAAAGGGGTTTCTTCGAAGTATTAACTTATTATTGACTATGGTGGTACATGTACCTGCTACATGTCAATCTTAACTGCACGTGTTTCTCACCCCAAGCGTTATACAGTATCCGCTCTCACTTCCGGATTTTAAGAAATGATCAGTTAATATAGGCTATCCATTTTTAGAGGAACAGCGTTTAATAGAGCAAATGTGTATCAGTTCTCTGTTACTAGTCATAAGACTTTTGCCTTGCGCTAGATGACTATTGTAAATTTGCTTGTTGGATCCGGATGATTGGTGAATAGTGCACCGTGGAGCCGCTAGCTAAAAGTTCACGAGGCCCGCACTTGATCGTCCAATTTCGTCCAATTGAATCGAGCAGCGATACATTTGTTGTAACACTTTTCATAGAACTGTATCACTAACAACTGGCTGACATTGATCTACGAGCTCCCCAACAGCTCACTTATCGAAAACTGTTGCTTTTTCACCTTGAGTCACAGCTACTGTTTGATATTTTTATTTTTAGCAAATGAATAATAGAGTGAGTACCACAGTAGTGGTACAAATCAATACTCAATTTTCGGAAGCTTATGTTCTTTAATTGTACCAAGTTTGAAAAGAGATAATTTTTGAGCAGTTCCGGAAGTGGGAGCGGATACTGTATAACGGAGCGACGATTCATGCGTTGATAGACATTTTTGCGCCATCGAAACGAAGATATTCCGGCAATGGAGTCCAAGCGACGTCGTCAACACCGCGGAGTGTAGTACATACTTGCTTTTGAACGACACCAGCAGACAAACCTGCGGGTTCTCTGGAGTCTTTGATATACTGATATAGTATACTGAATATCGGCGATAAAAATTATTTCATTGACCATTGAAACCAACCTAAGGGGTTACTATTTATAGGATACTAGTAATAACTAACGTCACTCCTATAGAGGGGTTTGTATGTACTTTCTTAGTCCCGCTGGTTTTGACAGCATTGGTGTCACAGCCCATATGTTGATACTGTAATTCTTACATGTCTATTAGTGGGTAAATGTAGGTAAGACTGACCAATCAAAGCATACCCTCGGTTTGCCTTCAACACCCTTTTTTCTACCGAGTAGCAACGCTAACAAACACATACCACCGCCAGAAATCTCCAATTCACCATCAGACCTTTCAGGAGGGTACCTCGTCAGACATGAAAAGTGTTTCTCTATTGGAATTTGGGATGATGTGATCTATGATGAAAACTGACATTAAATTCCTGCTAACGAGATTATCGTGGTTTCTTGCACATTGTGAATTTTAGGTTAAGTAGTGTTTTAGTCTAAAACTACACTTAGTTTTTACTTCATTTGTAGTACCGTCAAGGGCGCATGAATTTGCATATTGCTCCCTGAATAAATGTATGAAGCTCCCGAAATGATACATTTCAAGAACGGCGTATATAAATGCATCGTAGATGTCGCAGGCATTCTGACACGTTACCTTCATAGGGTTTAGGGTTAAGACCTTCGCCAAGCGCGTATCGAAAAAAATGATCCACATGAAAGTAGAACGGATAAGGCACCTGTATTTACAATGACCACGGAAAGAGATGCCGAGGGTACAGGTGCTCGCTCACCAACAACTGAAGAAAGTGTTTATAGATCAGTATATATTGTGGCTTGCAGAAATTTTGCTCTCTATTTTAGAGTTTCAAAACAGAGTTTTAACACCTCCAAAACAGAGTTGATAAGCTATAAATAGAGCTATTTTTTTAATATAATGCCGATTCGACCCACTTAATACTTATTAATTAAAATACATCCCCACGATGGCTCTGTGTTCAGAACTTGAATCGAGTGGGAGAACTCATGGCTGTTCAAGTCTCTGGGATCACCCGTCTCAGATTTGATGGTCGTCTTGTGCAGGATGTCAGTATCGCAGCGTTCGACGCGAAGACAAGGAGGTCGCTTTTGATTTTAACGTTGGCGGCTCTCTAACCAGACTCCCGGCAGTTTGTGGGTTACTCGTCTCACTACAGATACACGAGGTTTATCTGAGGAGAATTTTCGGGTTGTTTTATTCGTTCTACTGTTTAAGGTTGTGCCTTGACGACTTCGCCTCCGACATGGTGTGGGCACCCGACTCGTTGTGTGCTGGCGGTGTTGCATTCGAAAACTGTGCTGCTATCCTACAATGCGCGAGTACCTACCTCATAATTAATAGAGCTGCACCACATCTTCTGACCACCATCACGTGGTCGGAGGTTGCCGGATACCTGGCAAGGAATGCAGGACTGAGCAGCGCTGTCGTCGTGTACTGCCTCCGTCTGTACGCCGCAGACTTAGTTGATGTGCACGTAATGGAGACAATCGATTATGTACCTGGCTTGGCTCAGTACGATTGCCTCCAGATTGCCTACTCTCGTCCCTTCGTATCGTAGTGTTCCGGTTACGTTTGATGACTGACTCTGGTGTCCCGTGATTAGTGGTGACCGTACGACTGAGGTGCTGTATGACCCACTAGATTATTCGACCTATCAGCGGAGGCTACACGATTTCTGGATCGAACACTGAAATCCACTTCTCCGTTGCTGGGCCTCATTGGGTGAAGTTGACTACACTATGGGTGCCATCAAATGGCTTTCTATAGACGTCAACTCTAGTGGAATTTACTGTATAATGTTTGCTCTCGAAGAGATGTGAATGTGAAAATTAAGTTTTCGTTTCTATACGGTATTCTCCAAACAGTAAGCGACATAGAGCCCTGCAATGGGCGCTTTGATTTTGGGTGGGCGCAACACCCAACATGGGTGGGGAGGGAAAAGGCTGGTAATACTTGTACAGTACCCTGACAAACAAGCGAAGTCGTGCAATTCGAGGTGCTGTCGCCCGATTTCGGAAAGTTGGCATTCTTACAGTCCGATCGGGCAGTGACTTTTCATGCTCCTTATGGTAGTCATTACAATTTACGTATCCCTAAATTTGGTCGTGATATGACGTATCATCGAGAAAATTGTGAGCTGTACGTGGCTGCATCTGGTTTCGATGTGTATCGCATTAATTTAGACCAGGGTCGCTTTGTAGCACCACTAGATCTCCTACCACAATCGTCTGCGGCAAATGTGGTACAATTAAATCCGATTCATCAATTGCTTGGTGTCGGATGTGAAGATGGTGTGGTGGAAATGTTTGACACGAGAAATCAGCAACGTGTGGGCAGTCTGGATATAGCGGCGCACGTCGGATCTTCCAAGTCAGACAAACAGTTGGAAGTAACTGCTTTGAGATTCGATGATGATGGACTGACCTTTGGAGTTGGTACGTCGGAAGGACAGTGCATGCTTTATGACTTACGGTCGTTGAATCCATTCCTGGAAAAAGTCATCAATACGGTCTACCTATTGTAAACTTGCAATTCCATGACTATGCGCGAAAGGTGATCTCGTCGGATGCCAAAGTAATCAAAATCTGGAATCGTCACGATGGCTCTGTGTTTACAAATGTCGAAACACCTGCTGAATTGAAGGATGTGTGTATCGTTGAAGGAACCCAAGGCAAGTCTGGAGTATTGCTTGTGGCTGGCGAACAGGAACGGGTGATGAGTTACTACATTCCAGAGCTGGGTATCGCTCCGAAATGGTGCTCGTTCTGGGACTCACTCACAGAGGAACTCGAAGAAGAGGCACAAACCACCGTTTTTTTTATGATGACTATCGCTTCGTTACACGTACGGAAATTGCATCTTTCGGACTCGATCACTTGGTGGGGACGCCGCTGCTCAAGGCGTACATGCACGGATTCTTCATGGATGCCCGTTTGTACAACAAGGTGAAGGCAGTAGCAGAGCCGTTTGCATACGACGAATGGCGCAAACAGAACTTAAAGAGAAGGTTGAGGAAAAACAGAGTAACCGCATTACGATTCAACGTAGGCTGCCCAAGGTCAATCGAGCCTTGGCGGAGCGCATTTTACAAAACGAACCAAGCCGAAACACAACAGCAAAAAAGACGATGTCGACGGGACTAATGCTGACAAGTCTTCGTCAAACCCACTGGACGACGAACGGTTTTCACGCATGTTCACGTCCACAGACTTCGAAGTGGATGAAGAAAGTGAGACGTACTGTATGCTTCATCCGAACTGGTCAACGTAAAAACGGGTGTATTGCTATCATTCGATCGGCATTCCGAATATTAATATAAGTATGGAAAAAACACTCTAATGTTGTAATGACACTAACTAGGATCACTATCGATGAATCAATTTATCAAATACTTATGTACTCTGGCATCCAAATCACCAGAAAATTACGGGAGTTACATCACTATATGATACTACCTCCAATAGCTCCCTATAGAGGTCCACTAAAGCCCCAGATAGATACCCTGACGTTCCGTTCGCTGAAAAGTAGAAAAAGGAGAAAAAAAGTCATAGGTATTTATGATGAAGTGGAGATGCTGTCTCTTCTTATTAAATGAAACGATGGTAACTAGTCTACCATTAACTAAACAATAAAGTCATGCCGCTCGAATCTAGTTTGCACTTGTTTCCATGTAATTTATTTAGTGTTTGTATTGATATAAAAAACATCGCGATAATCCAAAATTTTCAGACCCGTTTTAATCTCGGCGCAAAACCAGCCAATTTAATTACTTAAGTAAGTAACAAGAAATACCCAGAGAGCCGAATTGCGTGGGTTACAGTGCAATTCGGCATCGACATCATCAATATCGAGTTATTTTGGCATAATTCTACTTTTATTCTGGTGTTCGAGCTCGATTTTGCACATGTCTCAATTTTATTTTAGACTTGTATAAATTCCATAAGTCAAAAATATAGGTTCTATTTGCCAAAATAGCTGCAAAGCACAATAGATAATGAACACAATTCATTTGCCTTAGTTCCTGAGCAGTAACTGTCCTGTTTTTTGCTCAAGAGCCCTAAATGATACATTTGGACAGCTAAAGTGAATGTATCATTCTGGCCGCTTGATACATTTATTCAGGGAGAAGTATGCAAATTCATGCGCCCTTGACGGTACATAATATATACTTTCATATTTGTCGAGTAAACAGAACATCGAACACTTACCTCCTGAGCAACTCCCTCACGTCCTGCACTAACACGAACGACATCTAAGTAGCACTGACGCACTTCTCCGATAGACAGGCCCTATACTAACCGATAGGGAACGCACTTCACTACAAGAAGATATTTGGACGCACTAATCGGTGTCTATTTGCTACAAGTGGAGTTTAGGACACTTACGCAGTACACTACTTTTTCCTACAGGTTATGAGCCCAAGGTTGCGGGGCTTAGGACTGGATTTTTAAGTTTTTTCGAAGTTTACAAAAGTTTTCGTTTGAAGTACGAATATCGGTGGAAGTCCCTTGTGCCAAAGGGAGACATTGGTTTATTCTCTTTCGTTTATTTTCGTGGTTACGTGGTTGACCAAGTGAAAAATGACTAAAGAAAGAGTGGATATGGCCGCAATTATGAAATATATGAAGCGGTTGGAAAGTAAAATTGAAGCAATGGAGGAGGAAAAGTCACAAGATTGCCTCCATTATCTCACCTAAGTCTAAAGGCTCTGATCACGATAGCATTTTTAAAGAAGCAGTGAAAAATAACGGTCCTTTCGGTAAAAGGATGACTACGGAGGATTTGGGTGAAGACAACGGTATTGAACGTGGTACGCAATGGCAGACACCAGGAAGAAATGACCGAGGAGCGGCAAGAATGTTTGATAATCAAGACAGACATAACGTGCGTTGTAATGGAAATATGAAGATCTTCAGATAGGGAGTTAAAATAGGGTATACTGCTTTTTTAGTATACCCTATTTCAACTCCCAATATAGAGATTCCTAGATTGACGATAAAGAGTTTTACGGGAGAAGAAATTTATCCCGGATTAGGAGCAGGATTTAGGCAGTGGGCCTACCTGTTCATTGAGGCAGTCAAAGTTGCACAACTGTCATCCGGTTTCGAATGGACAGGCGCCTCAAGGTAAATTAACTGAGCGAACACGTGGAGGGTGTAGCGGCAAGTTACTTTCAAGCGAATATTATGACTTGGTGGCAGATATCTCAAGAATTGTATTACGTGTTGGACCAATTATATCACGCATTCAAGGTAAATATCACGCACCAACAAGCAGCGACGTTATTTGCGCAAGAAAAGGATGTTCGGAGGTCATGGACCTAACATTCTTATACTTGGTGGCTTTAGCGCGCAAGAGTGGATCTCACGAAAAACGTTTGATTGTGGAGAATATTGTCAAGTATGCAGCACCTGGATTGAAAATGGGGCTGATGATACGCTATTATCCACAGCGTATTGATTACATATTGCACGCACAAGAACTCATTGCATGGGCGCAAGAGTTGAAAGATGATGCGGTGAAAATGAAAAAAACAATCAAGAAATGTTGTGAATTTTGTGGATGAAAAGAAGAAGAAGAAGAACGTGTTTCGTTTGTGGTATGGATGGGCATACGCAGAAGTATTGTCGACAGGGAAACAGAAGAAACCAGAGCAAGCAATTCGAACGCAAACCAAGGTC
>MIQA02002310.1:0-55511 GCA_001887855.2 Sclerospora graminicola | reverse complement strand
ATACTGTATAAGTGGGACAGATGAATGGGAACAGAGCATTTTGATCTCCACACGAAGCGACGGCGAATTGGCACTTGCCTAATGGCGTGTGCACGACGCTGAACATTAGCCCGGATGCCATTTGATGTTGTGTACCACGCAAAGCCGTACTAGGAAGTACACAGCTAATGAAATACAAGATAACGCGTTCAACTTGGCGCTGAAGAATCAAATACGTACTTGGTACAACAACGGTTAAAGCCGGATAAGAAAATAGCTAGGGAAGTAGTTGTAGAGTAACTGCTGTAGAAGTAGCTCAACTAACCCATCGTCGTATCGATATGTTATTATCATCTCTGGCGCAGGCACTTAGTCGACAGTATTGAGCAAAAAATGGAAAAGTACGACGACATGTCAGAAGAAGAATTTCTTTTGGGACTTTAAGTATGACAAAACATTTACTGATGATTGCGTAACACTTTTACCGCTATCATTACTTGACACAAAGATATCAAAAAAAACAAAAAAATCAACGTACAAAAAAAAAAACACAGAAATTCAACTTGTTGAAATTCAACAACTTCCATGAGACAAAGCCCGAAGCTGCAGTTACTTAACCCAATGGATCTGAAGACGGTCAACTTCCTTGGCTGCGCGGCCCGTGATAAAACCACCAAAACGATAGCCTTTAGGTGCATCCTCGTAGCCATGTTTGCCTGAGCGTGTGCCAGCTTCGATTGGATTTCCTTCAGTAGGGATCACTTTTAAGTAGAAGACACGTGTACCGCCGTTATGCTCATTCGTGTACCATTCAATACGTTTGACCAGTTTGATATGAGTAAGTTGAATGCGCTGGTTTGCGGCGCCACCACTACCGCCGTGTTGGATCGTATATACCTTCCGATTCGGATCTGTATAACTGTACTCGACATAGTCAAGACGTGCCTTTCCTCTGAGTACGATTTCGTAGACAAAATCTGAAGGGCCCACTGGGTCCGAAAATTCGGTGCCACCATTACCGCCGAATGACGTTCCCTTTATTATGTCAGCAGCACTGGGGTCAAAGAGAATGCTGCTAACAGCTAGAGCAAACGGGAACAACAACTTGAACATCGTGGAAATGTGTGTTTCTGGTCGATGGCAAAATTGAGAGTGAACTCGAGGCGATTGAACTCAAGTACATCCTCTATCTATAATAGATGATAGCGTTAGCTCTTATCGGCCATTTATCTGGGCTCTTATACTTAGCCGACTTATTTTTTTCTATGCATATTTTTCGGGCAGAGCGTGGGAGTAATGGGTACATTGTACCATGGAAAACCAAACCATGGATTCTAAAGTATAATGTGACGTATTCAACCAATACCGCCGTGTTGTATACTCTGTATCTGAAGATTCTTACCTGTATAATAGTACTCGACATAGTCAAGACGCTTACTTCCTCGGAGTGCGATTGAGCACACACGATCTGAAGGGCCCAATAAGTCCGAAAATTCGGTGCCACCATCACCGCCAAATGAAGCGTTATATATTATCAGTACGTCAGCAGCACTAGGGTCAAAGAAAATGCTGCTAGCTGTTAGAGCAAGCGGGAAAAACTGGGAGTCACACCTTTGAGGACACTCATACCAAGCAAATGGTGCACGGTACCACAGATGATGTTTACCATGATGAATCTAATACTGTTAAGAAAGACACCCCAATAAGAATTATTACTTCGTTTTGGTCATATGATTCTATAAATTATATTTCCCACCTCTTGTTAGCTGTTGCGTATTTCTTCGACAATCAGCATAAAACAAATTATTGCGCATTATAGTATGTTTGAGTTTCTTTGTCCACTTGGGACCAATCAGATAAGATCAGATAAGACATTGCTTTTTCGAAGTGCGTCAAAAAAATATTGTGTTTAATAGTCAATGCGCCTCCCCTAATTTATCGGTTTGAGGCTCTGCAAGCACTTCTAGTAGCGTTGAAAGCTTGATGAATAGAGCAATGCTAAATAGTGATCAAATAAGATCCCACAAGAATGATTGGCGCTTATTGTTCATTCCTGTCTGTTTATTTTCCGAGGATTTCGTTTACGTTTCGATCTCTGTCTATTTGGGGAAGTTAGTACAGCCAAACGATCTAAGAATTCAACAGATGGTCAATTCAAAAAAAATCCTCGACGTCCTGTTACGAGGACGAGAGGAGTCAACAAACAGGACACTCGTACCAAGCAAATGGTACATCTTATAATAGACCCCATTCGCAATAGTAAGCCTTTTTGGAGCAGTATTGTCGAGACATCGCAAAACCAGCCTTAGTCAGAGCATCAGTTTTGAAAACCAGCACCTGTCGCAAAACAAGCACGTCGTGGCCCACTTTAAGACCTAATGCCCCTGTACCATAAATAAGGTACAACGCAGTAGAATATGTGACGTGCGCACAAAGGACAGCTTCGTACTTCACAAGAAACTATCCAAAATCGTAGCCTTCCAATTGTCCATAGTTCCGGTCCATATGTAAGATAAAAATGCAGTCATGCCGTTGAAGTACACGTGGACAATAGCTGGCGAGAAAGCTAAAGCTTGATGTCGTTGCGTCGTAATGTGTGGGAGAAGAATTTCTTCTGCACGACAAAGTGCCAGCCACATTTACTGATGGTTGCGACAACTTTAATACTTTTACCGCTGTCATTAGTTGATACGAAGATACAGGCGCGAGAAGTGGCACTAAAAGACAAAAAGAACATGAAAGACAAGACATGGGAATTTCAACACAAAGAGCGGAACTCAACAAGTGCAAAATGATTTATGAGACAACGACTCCGATACCACCACAGCTGCCCTTATTTAACCCAAATGACCTGAAGACGGTCAATTTCCTTGGCTGCGGAGCCCTTGAAACCACCAAAACGGTAGCCAGGTGGTGCGTCCTCGGAGCCAAATATGCCTGAGCGTGTGCCGGCTTCGACACGACCTCCGTCGGAAGTGGTCATTTTTAGGTAGAAGACACGTGTCCCGCCGTTATACTTATTCGAGTACCATTCAACATGTTTGATCGGATTGAAAATGTTAACGTAAGTGCGGCTTTCGGTGCCACCACTTCCGCCGTGTCTCATCGTATGCGAGGTACCACTCGAATCTCTATAACTGTACTCGACATAGTCAAGACGTTCCTTTCCTCTGAGTGTGACTTGGTACACAATATCTGTAGAGCTCACTGGGTCCGAAAATTCTTTGCCACCTTTGCCGCCGAATATCATGCCATCTCTATTGACAGCAGCAATGGGGTCAACAAAACTGCTGCTGACAGCTAGACAAATCGGGAGCAACAGCTTGAAGGAGAACGGCATTGTGGAAATGTGTGTTACTGGACGATCGCAAAATTGAGAGTGAACTTGAGGGGATTGATCCAAGTACACCCTCTAATTATAGTACCGGTAGATGATTTGTATTGGCTCGGCTCTTATACTTAGCCGATTAACTTGTTTTTTTCTATGCATATTTTTTTCGGGCAGAATGCAATAACGGTCCGGTATGGGAGTACTAGTAATACGAATAATTGGTACACTGTACCATGGAAGATATTGTTGTCGAGAACCCGTGAGAGAATAGTAGCGACATGCCATATATGGGCTGAGGGGCAAAATTATGCCAAAGTGTGACTACGATGGTACTATTTGTTTAGTGAGTGCCTCATAACAGAAAGGTTCACTCGCACGACATTGGTAGCGGAAAAAATGTCGCTGCGAAGTTACAACGACAGCTAGTACACGAAGTTGTAGACGAGAAATATTAATACTTCTAAACAAAAATCATCCGTTGTAAGGTGTACCATTTGCTTGGTACGAGTGTCCTGTTTGTTGACACCTCTCGTCCTCGAAACATGACGTCGAGGGCATTTTTTTGAATTGACCATCTGTAGATTTTTTGGCTGCACTAACTTCCCCAAATAGACAGAGATCGAAACGTAAACGAAATCCTTGGAAAATAAACAGACAGGAATGAACAATAAGCGTGAATCATTCTAGTGGGATCTTATTTGATCACTTTTTAGCATTGCTCTGTTCATCAAGCTTTCAACGCTACTAGTAGTGCTTGCAGAGCCTCAAACCGATAAGTTGGGGGAGGCGCATTGACTATTAAAACACAATATTTTTTTGACGCACTTCGAAAAAGCAATCCCAATTTTTTTACAATGCTGAAGGATTTAGTTTACGTATCGAGTAATGTCTTATCTGGAATGAATGCCTTTATCACCCCGAAAAATCGCAAAACCAGCACTAGTTAGAGTATCAGTTTTGAAAATTAGCATCTGTCGCAAAACAAGCACGTCGTGGCCCACTTTAAGACCTAATGCCCCTGTACCATAAATAAGGTACAACGCAGTAGAATATGTGACGTGCGCACAAAGGACAGCTTCGTACTTCACAAGAAACTATCCAAAATCGTAGCCTTCCAATTGTCCATAGTTCCGGTCCATATGTAAGATAAAAATGCAGTCATGCCGTTGAAGTACCCGTGGACAATAGCTGGCGAGAAAGCTAAAGCTTGATGTCGTTGCGTCGTAATGTGTGGGAGAAGAATTTCTTCTGCACGACAAAGTGCCAGCCACATTTACTGATGGTTGCGATAACTTTAATACTTTTACCGCTGTCATTAGTTGATACGAAGATACAGGCGCGAGAAGTGGCACTAAAAGACAAAAAGAACATGAAAGACAAGACATGGGAATTTCAACACAAAGAGCGGAACTCAACAAGTGCAAAATGATTTATGAGACAACGACTCCGATACCACCACAGCTGCCCTTATTTAACCCAAATGACCTGAAGACGGTCAATTTCCTTGGCTGCGGAGCCCTTGAAACCACCAAAACGGTAGCCAGGTGGTGCGTCCTCGGAGCCAAATATGCCTGAGCGTGTGCCGGCTTCGACACGACCTCCGTCGGAAGTGGTCATTTTTAGGTAGAAGACACGTGTCCCGCCGTTATACTTATTCGAGTACCATTCAACATGTTTGATCGGATTGAAAATGTTAACGTAAGTGCGGCTTTCGGTGCCACCACTTCCGCCGTGTCTCATCGTATGCGAGGTACCACTCGAATCTCTATAACTGTACTCGACATAGTCAAGACGTTCCTTTCCTCTGAGTGTGACTTGGTACACAATATCTGTAGAGCTCACTGGGTCCGAAAATTCTTTGCCACCTTTGCCGCCGAATATCATGCCATCTCTATTGACAGCAGCAATGGGGTCAACAAAACTGCTGCTGACAGCTAGACAAATCGGGAGCAACAGCTTGAAGGAGAACGGCATTGTGGAAATGTGTGTTACTGGACGATCGCAAAATTGAGAGTGAACTTGAGGGGATTGATCCAAGTACACCCTCTAATTATAGTACCGGTAGATGATTTGTATTGGCTCGGCTCTTATACTTAGCCGATTGACTTGTTTTTTTCTATGCATATTTTTTTCGGGCAGAATGCAATAACGGTCCGGTATGGGAGTACTAGTAATACGAATAATTGGTACACTGTACCATGGAAGATATTGTTGTCGAGAACCCGTGAGAGAATAGTAGCGACATGCCATATATGGGCTGAGGGGCAAAATTATGCCAAAGTGTGACTACGATGGTACTATTTGTTTAGTGAGTGCCTCATAACAGAAAGGTTCACTCGCACGACATTGGTAGCGGAAAAAATGTCGCTGCAAAGTTACAACGACAGCTAGTACACGAAGTTGTAGACGAGAAATACTTCTAAACTAAAATCATCTGTGGTAAGGTGTACCATTTGCTTGGTACGAGTGTCCTGTTTGTTGACACCTCTCGTCCTCGAAACATGACGTCGAGGGCATTTTTTGAATTGACCATCTGTTGAATTCTTAGATTTTTTGGCTGCACTAACTTCCCCAAATAGACAGAGATCGAAACGTAAACTAAATCCTTGGAAAATAAACAGACAGGAATGAACAATAAGCGTGAATCATTCTAGTGGGTTCTTTTTTAGCATTGCTCTGTTCATCAAGCTTTCAACGCTACTAGTAGTGCTTGCAGAGCCTCAAACCGATAAGTTGAGGGAGGCGCATTGACTATTAAAACACAATATTTTTTTGACGCACTTCGAAAAAGCAATCCCATTTTTTTTTACAATGCTGAAGGATTTAGTTTACGTATCGAGTAATGTCTTATCTGATCTTATCTGATTGGTCCCAAGGGAATGAATGCCTTTATCACCCCGAGAAACCAACACTAGTCAGAGCATCAGTTATGAAAACCAGCACCTGTCGCAAGACAAGCACCTCGTGGCCCACTTTAAGACTTAATGCCCCTGTACCATAAATAAGGCACAACGCAGTAGAATATGTGACGTGCGCACAAAGGACAGCTTTTCGTACTTCACAAGAAACTATCCAAAATCGTTCCAATTGTCCATAGTTCCGGTCCATAAGTAAGATAAAAATGCAGTCATGCCGTTGAAGTACCCGTGGACAATAGCTGTCGAGAAAGCTTGATGTCGTTGCGTCGTAATGTGTGGGAGAAGAATTTCTTCTGCGCGACAAAGTGCCAGCCACATTTACTGATGGTTGCGACAACTTTAATAATTTAACCGCTGTCATTAGTTGATACGAAGATACAGGCGCGAGAAGTGGCACTAAGAGACAAAAAGAACATGAAAGACAAGACATGGGAATTTCAACACCAAGAGCGGAACTCAACAAGTGCAAAATGATTTATGAGACAACGACTCAGTAAAAGATAACTCGATACCACCACAGCTGCCCTTATTTAACCCAAATGACCTGGAGACGGTCAATTTCCTTGGCTGCGGAGCCCTTGAAACCACCAAAACGGTAGCCAGGTGGTGCGTCCTCGGAGCCAAATATGCCTGAGCGTGTGCCGGCTTCGACACGACCTCCGTCGGAAGTGGTCATTTTTAGGTAGAAGACACGTGTCCCGCCGTTATACTTATTCGAGTACCATTCAACATGTTTGATCGGATTGAAAATGTTAACGTAAGTGCGGCTTTCGGTGCCACCACTTCCGCCGTGTCTCATCGTATGCGAGGTACCACTCGAATCTCTATAACTGTACTCGACATAGTCAAGACGTTCCTTTCCTCTGAGTGTGACTTGGTACACAATATCTGTAGAGCTCACTGGGTCCGAAAATTCTTTGCCACCTTTGCCGCCGAATATCATGCCATCTCTATTGACAGCAGCAATGGGGTCAACAAAACTGCTGCTGACAGCTAGACAAATCGGGAGCAACAGCTTGAAGGAGAACGGCATTGTGGAAATGTGTGTTACTGGACGATCGCAAAATTGAGAGTGAACTTGAGGGGATTGATCCAAGTACACCCTCTAATTATAGTACCGGTAGATGATTTGTATTGGCTCGGCTCTTATACTTAGCCGATTAACTTGTTTTTTTCTATGCATATTTTTTTCGGGCAGAATGCAATAACGGTCCGGTATGGGAGTACTAGTAATACGAATAATTGGTACACTGTACCATGGAAGATATTGTTGTCGAGAACCCGTGAGAGAATAGTAGCGACATGCCATATATGGGCTGAGGGGCAAAATTATGCCAAAGTGTGACTACGATGGTACTATTTGTTTAGTGAGTGCCTCATAACAGAAAGGTTCACTCGCACGACATTGGTAGCGGAAAAAATGTCGCTGCGAAGTTACAACGACAGCTAGTACACGAAGTTGTAGACGAGAAATATTAATACTTCTAAACAAAAATCATCCGTTGTAAGGTGTACCATTTGCTTGGTACGAGTGTCCTGTTTGTTGACACCTCTCGTCCTCGAAACATGACGTCGAGGGCATTTTTTTGAATTGACCATCTGTAGATTTTTTGGCTGCACTAACTTCCCCAAATAGACAGAGATCGAAACGTAAACGAAATCCTTGGAAAATAAACAGACAGGAATGAACAATAAGCGTGAATCATTCTAGTGGGATCTTATTTGATCACTTTTTAGCATTGCTCTGTTCATCAAGCTTTCAACGCTACTAGTAGTGCTTGCAGAGCCTCAAACCGATAAGTTGGGGGAGGCGCATTGACTATTAAAACACAATATTTTTTTGACGCACTTCGAAAAAGCAATCCCAATTTTTTTACAATGCTGAAGGATTTAGTTTACGTATCGAGTAATGTCTTATCTGGAATGAATGCCTTTATCACCCCGAAAAATCGCAAAACCAGCACTAGTTAGAGTATCAGTTTTGAAAATTAGCATCTGTCGCAAAACAAGCACGTCGTGGCCCACTTTAAGACCTAATGCCCCTGTACCATAAATAAGGTACAACGCAGTAGAATATGTGACGTGCGCACAAAGGACAGCTTCGTACTTCACAAGAAACTATCCAAAATCGTAGCCTTCCAATTGTCCATAGTTCCGGTCCATATGTAAGATAAAAATGCAGTCATGCCGTTGAAGTACCCGTGGACAATAGCTGGCGAGAAAGCTAAAGCTTGATGTCGTTGCGTCGTAATGTGTGGGAGAAGAATTTCTTCTGCACGACAAAGTGCCAGCCACATTTACTGATGGTTGCGATAACTTTAATACTTTTACCGCTGTCATTAGTTGATACGAAGATACAGGCGCGAGAAGTGGCACTAAAAGACAAAAAGAACATGAAAGACAAGACATGGGAATTTCAACACAAAGAGCGGAACTCAACAAGTGCAAAATGATTTATGAGACAACGACTCCGATACCACCACAGCTGCCCTTATTTAACCCAAATGACCTGAAGACGGTCAATTTCCTTGGCTGCGGAGCCCTTGAAACCACCAAAACGGTAGCCAGGTGGTGCGTCCTCGGAGCCAAATATGCCTGAGCGTGTGCCGGCTTCGACACGACCTCCGTCGGAAGTGGTCATTTTTAGGTAGAAGACACGTGTCCCGCCGTTATACTTATTCGAGTACCATTCAACATGTTTGATCGGATTGAAAATGTTAACGTAAGTGCGGCTTTCGGTGCCACCACTTCCGCCGTGTCTCATCGTATGCGAGGTACCACTCGAATCTCTATAACTGTACTCGACATAGTCAAGACGTTCCTTTCCTCTGAGTGTGACTTGGTACACAATATCTGTAGAGCTCACTGGGTCCGAAAATTCTTTGCCACCTTTGCCGCCGAATATCATGCCATCTCTATTGACAGCAGCAATGGGGTCAACAAAACTGCTGCTGACAGCTAGACAAATCGGGAGCAACAGCTTGAAGGAGAACGGCATTGTGGAAATGTGTGTTACTGGACGATCGCAAAATTGAGAGTGAACTTGAGGGGATTGATCCAAGTACACCCTCTAATTATAGTACCGGTAGATGATTTGTATTGGCTCGGCTCTTATACTTAGCCGATTAACTTGTTTTTTTCTATGCATATTTTTTTCGGGCAGAATGCAATAACGGTCCGGTATGGGAGTACTAGTAATACGAATAATTGGTACACTGTACCATGGAAGATATTGTTGTCGAGAACCCGTGAGAGAATAGTAGCGACATGCCATATATGGGCTGAGGGGCAAAATTATGCCAAAGTGTGACTACGATGGTACTATTTGTTTAGTGAGTGCCTCATAACAGAAAGGTTCACTCGCACGACATTGGTAGCGGAAAAAATGTCGCTGCAAAGTTACAACGACAGCTAGTACACGAAGTTGTAGACGAGAAATACTTCTAAACTAAAATCATCTGTGGTAAGGTGTACCATTTGCTTGGTACGAGTGTCCTGTTTGTTGACACCTCTCGTCCTCGAAACATGACGTCGAGGGCATTTTTTGAATTGACCATCTGTTGAATTCTTAGATTTTTTGGCTGCACTAACTTCCCCAAATAGACAGAGATCGAAACGTAAACTAAATCCTTGGAAAATAAACAGACAGGAATGAACAATAAGCGTGAATCATTCTAGTGGGTTCTTTTTTAGCATTGCTCTGTTCATCAAGCTTTCAACGCTACTAGTAGTGCTTGCAGAGCCTCAAACCGATAAGTTGAGGGAGGCGCATTGACTATTAAAACACAATATTTTTTTGACGCACTTCGAAAAAGCAATCCCATTTTTTTTTACAATGCTGAAGGATTTAGTTTACGTATCGAGTAATGTCTTATCTGATCTTATCTGATTGGTCCCAAGGGAATGAATGCCTTTATCACCCCGAGAAACCAACACTAGTCAGAGCATCAGTTATGAAAACCAGCACCTGTCGCAAGACAAGCACCTCGTGGCCCACTTTAAGACTTAATGCCCCTGTACCATAAATAAGGCACAACGCAGTAGAATATGTGACGTGCGCACAAAGGACAGCTTTTCGTACTTCACAAGAAACTATCCAAAATCGTTCCAATTGTCCATAGTTCCGGTCCATAAGTAAGATAAAAATGCAGTCATGCCGTTGAAGTACCCGTGGACAATAGCTGTCGAGAAAGCTTGATGTCGTTGCGTCGTAATGTGTGGGAGAAGAATTTCTTCTGCGCGACAAAGTGCCAGCCACATTTACTGATGGTTGCGACAACTTTAATAATTTAACCGCTGTCATTAGTTGATACGAAGATACAGGCGCGAGAAGTGGCACTAAGAGACAAAAAGAACATGAAAGACAAGACATGGGAATTTCAACACCAAGAGCGGAACTCAACAAGTGCAAAATGATTTATGAGACAACGACTCAGTAAAAGATAACTCGATACCACCACAGCTGCCCTTATTTAACCCAAATGACCTGGAGACGGTCAATTTCCTTGGCTGCGGAGCCCTTGAAACCACCAAAACGGTAGCCAGGTGGTGCGTCCTCGGAGCCAAATATGCCTGAGCGTGTGCCGGCTTCGACACGACCTCCGTCGGAAGTGGTCATTTTTAGGTAGAAGACACGTGTCCCGCCGTTATACTTATTCGAGTACCATTCAACATGTTTGATCGGATTGAAAATGTTAACGTAAGTGCGGCTTTCGGTGCCACCACTTCCGCCGTGTCTCATCGTATGCGAGGTACCACTCGAATCTCTATAAGTGTACTCGACATAGTCAAGACGTTCCTTTCCTCTGAGTGTGACTTGGTACACAATATCTGTAGAGCTCACTGGGTCCGAAAATTCTTTGCCACCATTGCCGCCGAATATCATGCCATCTCTATTGACAGCAGCAATGGGGTCAACAAAACTGCTGCTGACAGCTAGACAAATCGGGAGCAACAGCTTGAAGGAGAACGGCATTGTGGAAATGTGTGTTACTGGACGATCGCAAAATTGAGAGTGAACTTGAGGGGATTGATCCAAGTACACCCTCTAATTATAGTACCGGTAGATGATTTGTATTGGCTGGGCTCTTATACTTAGCCGATTGACTTGTTTTTTTCTATGCATATTTTTTTCGGGCAGAATGCAATAACGGTCCGGTATGGGAGTGCTAGTAATACGAATAGTTGGTACACTATACCATGGAAGATGATGAAGTATGTTTGTAAGACTGGGCATCAGCGAAGCAGGCGTCTAGGTTTTTAAACTCTTGTAGTAGTCGATGTTTAATCAAACTCGTCTCTTATAACAGAAAGGTTCGTTGGACATTGGCAGTGGCAAAATGTCGCTGCGAAGTTACAACGACAGCTAGTACACGAAGTTGTAGACGAGAAATACTTCTAAACTAAAATCATCTGTGGTAAGGTGTACCATTTGCTTGGTACGACTGTCCTGTTTGTTGACACCTCTCGTCCTCGTAACATGACGTCGAGGACATTTTTTTTAATTGACCATCTGTTGAATTCTTAGATTTTTTGCTGCACTACCTTCAAAATAGACAGAGATCGAAACGTAAACGAAATCCTTGGAAAATAAACAGACAGGAATGAACAAAAGCGCCAATCACTCTTGTGGCATCTAAAAATATACATCGCCCTTTAGAAGCAATAAACTGCATGAAGACAGCAAGCAGTCTCACATGGTTTTTGTTGGTCTCACGTAGGTGGTGAAGCGACTTTTATCATTTCAGGTTGCATGGACTAAAACCTATCTTGCGATGTTGCAGCTTTTGGCAACGATTTTATGATAGACACACGATGAAGGATGCCGTAAACCTGCATACGAACGCAATATCAACGTGTGCTCTGTTCATCAAGCTTTCAACGCTACTACTACTACTAGCAGTAGTAGTAGTGCTTGCAGAGCCTCAAAATCGATAAACATAGAAAGTATTGGTATATTGTGCGCTCATGATCAGGCCGCCCACTGTGCTGTGCTTCGCATCATGCTCGATTGCTGGTGGGAATTGACATAATTCTTTCAACTGTTTAAGGCCATCTAGTCGTGTGATCATACTTCGACAGCATAAACGTTTTCAATTCGGAGGCAGCATGCTAGATAACGTTATCAAGTACCAATGCATCATCCCTCCACCCACTGTTAAGCCACTGCCAGCTAGTACAGATAATGCTCTCGGCTTGGACTTTCAGTGGGAGCCGAAAGGACCCGAACGCGTACGTGGATATAGTGGTGGTACGATGGAGACGGTGACGACTCAACAGCAACTAGACGGCATTTATTGGAATATCGTCTCATGCAAGCTTATCGAGAAGGAGGATGGGGAAGAGATATACAATAGTCAAGTTGTGTTTCAAGCTCATCCTGCCCTGCATTTAATTGGATGGCCAATTGATGAGACGACGCCCATGTGGAGGATTCGGTATAATCTGAGAAAATCATCCCCTACGCTATACCATAAAGGAGTTGCACCACAGTTAGGATCGCTCATGGCCAAATGGAAACGACAATGTGCTGACAGTAGGTGGTGGACAGCGATGCAAGATGTCGAACCGAAACAGGTATGGGATCATAAGAACTTGTTGTTGTTGTTGTTGTTGTTGTCAGAAGGTAGTCTATTTAGAATTATCTATAAGCTACTAAAAACGATCTTAAAGAGGTAATCAAAAACATGTCCGGATTCTCGTGTCGCTCTCCTGTCGGAGTGATGGAAGTTTTTCAGATCATGATATTTTGCTAACTGACTATCAAGTCTGGGTTATGTTTCGTGGGGTCACTATGCAATTAAACATATTCTTTTTGAGAGATACTTCCAGTCGTCAATGTTTGTTGGATGACCGGTGTACAAGTACGAAGATGGGTGTTTATCACATCCTATGGGACTGCAGACGAGCTAAGGCATTTTGGAGGCGACTCTTACAACATTGGTTATGTATAACCATCTCGGAGGCTGATGTGAGTGGGTATCAAGATGCAGTGGTGATGAAGAAACCCCCTCTGTTGGGGGAAACTATTATAGAGGCGATGATGACGAGCCATGGAAGTTTGTCGACACCTACATCCCGGGTTTTCATTCGATTGTGGAAAGGACTACGTGGTATTGCGACAGCGTGTCTGTGGCAATAACGAAACCAAGTGGTCTTTCAGGAGATAGTTAATAATTCATACGAACACCTCGAGTTTCTCTGACAACAATGTCGAGCTCAAATAGACTCAGTGGCAGAATACGAGAGAAAGTCAGTGTTAACGAGAGAGGAATGTCAAGCTAAGTCCGCACGAGAATAGCATGCACCGAGCCATATTCATAATGGTTCGATGCATCCTTTCAGCCATTCCGTTAACTGAATGATTGTTGGCCTCGCAAATTGGTCTTGAAATTCCGGTGTTCCTGCAAAAACTGTCTAAATTTTTATACAGCTAGTACTCTACCCCCCTAACCATCGTTTTACCAAAAACATTAACTTTCAAAGTATTTAGAGGATTTATCAATCAACAAGCATGCCTTTGTATGTCACCTGTTGCTTGTGTGCGTGTGTGCCAATGACGCAGGACGGGACACAGGATGCGCCGTTCCTCCCTCCTGCTGGTCGAGGACGTGGCGTGAAGATGCCAGGATCAGGACCAGGATTGAGTGCTGTGTAGGAAATTGACGTAATACACTTGTCGCTCCTACGAGCGCGGACGTAACTCAAGCCGGTAAGAACTATTGAGTAATCCAATGCGTATTCCTGTCTGTAGCCGATCAGAGCTATCAGACGGTGTCACTCTAGGTCAGTGACTTGACAGTTCAAGTCGTAGGTCTCTTGCGCAGGAGCCTCAACCTTGGTGCTTGTCCTACTGTCTCTTTTTAAGTTTTAAAAGAAAAGGTGTATTATTATAAAAAGTTACTAAAACAAATCAGTCTTGGCCTTTTTCGTAACCTAAATGTTATGTAACGGTGTCCTGTCGTAATTATCGCAAAAAAGACCGGAATTTCATGTTTCACATACTTCATCAAATGGGTACAAAATTCCAACATCCTTCGAGAATACCGGACACCTCTTCATGCACAATGCATCGGTTTTGCATCAACCTTTATTCACAATAGAGCAAATTCCCCATACGAATGTTTCCATCATCAGTTCAATCCAATTTTCTCTCACAATTCCGCAATCCTTGGCGCACTCAATGTCTTTGTCAGAAGATCAGCCACCATGTCTCCGGTCGCTACATGCTCGGGCCGCATCTTGCCCTTCTTGGTGTAGTCTTTAATGAACTTCAATTTAATGTCGACGTGCTTCGAACTTGAAGCGCTGGCTTTGTTCTGTAACTGTTTAATAGCTGCTTGGTTGTCAATCTTGAGCACAATCGGAATCCTAGAATGCATTACAATTTCGTCAAATAATTCTTTAATTCCAAGTGCCTGCCTGCCTCCGACTGCAGCGGCCATGAATTCCGCTTCGGCAGTGGATAAGGCAACGGCACCTTGCTTCTTACAATTCCAGCCTGCAATCATTCCATTTACGAAAATCACGTTCGCACTTATGCGTTTTCGGTCTTCTTTGTCAGCGGCAAAATCTGCATCGCTGTAGCTGACGATGCGTATTGGTGACGGTTCACCTTCATCGTGCTTCAGACTTAACTTCAGGGTCTTGGTTCCTTTTAGGTAACGCGCAACACGCTTTGCCATCTGATAATCCATTAGGCTAGGCGCATGCGTGTGCCGCGTCGCCCGATGAACTGCAAAAGCAATATCGGGGCGTGTGCACCGTGATATCCATAAAAACCTCCCAACGAGAGATTGAAAATCCTTGATAGTTGGAACATTCCCGTCAAATTTCATCGGTAACTTCAAATTCATATGCCCTGGTAAAACTTCCTCCAAAACCGGAGTCTTCACAGCATTTGCATCTTGTAGCCCATGTCTTTTCAGCATTTCTTCGATGGTGCTTTGCTGATCAATATGGTATTCCAGTTCGGTACCTCCTTCGATCCGCATGCCCAGAAATTTTTCAACGTTCCCAAGGTCCTTGAGCTCCAAAACGTTCATTTTCACGAAAAATTCATCCACTAGACTTTGATGCGTTGGGGTGACCAGCAGGTCATCGACATATACGCCCACCAGAATCGTACCCTCTTCAATAAACCGCACAAAAATACAGGTATCAGTTAAACGTTGCTTGATACCCATATCGACCAGTGTTTTCCGTAACAGTTCGTACCAAAGTCGCCCGGCTTGTTTCAAGCCATACAAATTTCTTTCCAATTTAAGAGCCAACTCTTTCGTGCTTTGCCCTTCGGTATCTGCAGGTGGATTTCACACTCTCCTTCGGTCGGCGCCTTTGGGTATGCGCTGGGCACATCACCGTGCCGCGCCGGTACACCCAAAATTTTCGCCAGAATCAATATAATTTTCACGTTGTTTAATTCCATTACCGTTGAAAAAGTCACAAAAAATCTTCACCAAAAACTTGTTTGTCTCCACGGGCAACTAGACGCGCTTTATATCTCTCGACCCTGCCGTCAGCCTTCCATTTGGTCTTATAGACCCATTTAGTCGGCAGGGACTTCTTTTCTGGGTTGCGCCTGTTAATTTTCCAGGTTTTCAATTCTTCTAGTGACTTCAATTCGTCCTGTTCCGCGGCCCTCCACTTCTCTGATTGTGGACCATCATGGGCCTCGAAATAGTTTGAAGGATCTGCAATTTTTGTCGCCGTTTCATCAACTTCATTTGAAATATACACCACTGCGAAAGCGACCAATAAATTTCAACTTCCACTTTCGACACTTGGTGCACCCTCGGTCGATTTGAAAATTCATTTTCGCCTCTTCTTTTTTCTGCGTCCATTGCTGCGGCCTCGTTTTTTTTTTCTTCTTGCTCTGCACGACTTTCTTGGCGGAGCTTGCTTCCTGGGCTCCTTCTGTTTTCCATCGCGAGCTACACGTTCCTCGCGACTCACTTGGGCAGCTTGACTTCCTGAGTCCTCGATATTTTCTTCACGTGACTCGTTTTCTGCAGGGTGTTCATCCGTTTCTCCCTGCAATAATCTTGTTACCTTCTGGTTCGCATCCTCACTCAATGTTTCAATCTGAGTGACATGTCGAGTGGTGGTGACCACCCGATCTTTTAGAAGCAAAACTTTGAACCCCTTGGTTTCATCATTTCTTCCAATGATAAGTCCCCGCTCGGCATGTTTGGCCAGCGATTTTTTTCGCGGGTCTCTCCACACCATGCATGGAGACCCGAAAACAACAATATCGCTTACAGTAGTCGCCTTCCAGTCAACATCTAAATCGGAGGTGCCCCTCTCGGGTTCGACCGAGTGGGACTGCGGTTAGGTATATACGTCGCATACTCAGCCGCTTCTGTCCAGAACATCAGGGGCACCCCTGATCCGAAAATCATGCACCAAACCATATTAAATATGGTTCGGTTCATGCGTTCTGCCTTGCCGTCAGATGTCGGGGTACCCGCTTCGGTGATTTGCCGGCGTACCCTCGTCCGTTTACAGAATAGGTCCACCGTTTGAAACTCTCCACCACCGTCCGTGCGTAAGACGTGAATCCGGCAATCAAACTCCTTTTCAAACCAGCAGAGAAAATGCTCAAACATTTTTGCTGCACGTTCTTTGGAACGTGCAGCAAAAAACCGTACGTAATTCGAGTAGTGATCAACAAAAACCACTAGATACCGATTGCCGCGTCTATCTCTTGGGGTGATGGGACCTTTCAGGCGCTGCATATCACCCCGCCAACTCTGTCAATTGTGAGTTTTTACCAGAATCCTTCTTCGGCTGCCGGCCAAGAATCTAATTTCTCTTGGTTGTTTACGTCAGAAAGGATGCGTGTTGAAAGATAATGGAAAATTAATGGAATTCGTTTTCAAAAACAAAGTTTTGTTTCCTATTGAAGTGTGTGGTTATGTGTTTGTAGAAAGACTATATGCTAACAAAGAGGCGCAAAACTTTTCGAACATGGTGATGAATGTGGCATCACAGGAGGAGACAGATGATGTGCAAGAAGAGACACTACATCACTTTCACGCAAGGCTAGGGCACCTCGCATACGTCGCATACAGTTGAAAAACTCGCCTAGGCCAAGGTCGATCGATTACGGACATTGCCGACCAGAATGCCTACCGCGGTGAGGGTAAGAAACTTCGAGCGAAAAGTGTTCTACAGGCTGATTTGTTGTTGTTGGGCGTTTGCCCTTTCCTTGTTCTAACCTGCCCACTTTCGTAACTTGCAGCTCCCCCTCATGGGGCTCAGTGCATCTACATCAGTGCATTCTCTTCATCTTCACAGTTTCTCATATCAGAAACTAAGTGCCTGCTGGCACCGCTGTCAATAATCCACAGGTTTTCGTCACCGTCTAAAATACCATCGAAATTTCCACTTGCGCCGCAATTTCCATCACTCGTGGCTAGTGCAAAACGCTGTTCAGACATTCGGTCCCCGCCACGTCCTCTGCGGTCATTCCCCTTAAAATTTCGACGGTAACCTTGTCTTGGGCAGTCCTTTCTAATGTGTCCTTCATTCCCACAGGTGTAACAGATCCTCTTGTGCCCATTTTCGTTTACAGCATCAGCAATAATTCTTCCAGACTTCTTGAGTTTCTGCGCATCTTCATCGACCTCTTGAGCCCACGCCACAAGTTCTTTTTGGATATAGGCCTGCCTCTGTGGATTGTATCGCACCAACAGAGAAAGCTTGAGCCTTGGTGCAGCGTATTTTACGATGTTCTCCACAATTAGCCGTTCGCTTGATTCGCTCTCCTTGGCCAGCGTTACCAGGTACAGAAAACGTTCTGTCCATTATCTTCTCGGGTCCTTTTCAACTGCAAAGAGAGAAGCGGCTTGGTGATGCGTGATGTGAATCTTAAATGCCGTCAGTAGCTGCTCCAAAACAAAATAGAGCGTGGGGTTAATTTGCCACCAGGTCCCAATGTTGGCCTGAAAATAACACAACGCTACCCCTTCCAAATGTTCGCCAAGCTTGTTCACTTTTAAACGCTCATTCCAAGCGAAACCACACGAAAGTTCAGCAATCTCTACGGCTTCGATGAACAGGTAGGCCCACTGCCTGAAACCTGAATCGAGCCCGGGATAAATTTCGCAACCCGAGAAATTTTGAAACGTCAACTTGGGTATCTTCGTGCCCCCCATCATCCCGGGTGGATGACCAAACATATTCACTTGGAGGGCCTTACCCGCTGCCATGCCCTGTGGGCCCATTCCTGGTTTCATTCCAAAAGGACCATGATTCTTTAGCGCGTCCCGAAAAACGCTGGCATACTCCGAACTCTTATTTGAGCCCGGAGACGTACTCGAAGCCGATCCAGTTGATCTGGCCTTCTCGACGGCCTCAAGCCGTCTATCCATTTTCTTAAGGTATTCCAATACCAGCTCCATCTCTGGGATCGGCTTCTCAGCCTTCTCTTCTTCCACAGCCCACAAGAAATTAACTTAGGAAGCGAAAAAAAGAAACTTATTACGTCAATCGAAAAACCAGACGTAACTTTCCGTCACGAAAAATTAATAAAACCAGCTTATCCACCGTAAAACAAAACCACTTGTTTACCGACGTAGTCGCAACCACTCCACTTATCCACGAAAAATCGAAAGTGCGAAAAACTGTTAAAATCGAGAGAATAATTCAAAATCACTTAGTTGAGGCCCGTGAACCTTTGGGCTCATAACCTGTAGGAAAATGACGTAATACACTTGTCGCTCCTATGAGCGCGGACGTAACTCAAGCCGGTAAGAACTATTGAGTAATCCAATGCGTATTCCTGTCTGTAGCCGATCAGAGCTATCAGACGGTGTCACTCTAGGTCAGTGACTTGACAGTTCAAGTCGTAGGTCTCTTGCGCAGGAGCCTCAACCTTGGTGCTTGTCCTACTGTCTCTTTTTAAGTTTTAAAAGAAAAGGTGTATTATTATAAAAAGTTACTAAAACAAATCAGTCTTGGCCTTTTTCGTAACCTAAATGTTATGTAACGGTGTCCTGTCGTAATTATCGCAAAAAAGACCGGAATTTCATGTTTCACATACTTCATCAAATGGGTACAAAATTCCAACATGCTGGACGCGGGTCAGGTACTCCTCCCACCGTAATTAGTCTGTGTGCAAAAATAGTCTGTGTTCGGAATTAGTCTGGCACAGACTAATTTAGGTGAAGAAAAATTAGTGAGCTCTCAAAACTTCCTAATTAGTCTGGCACAGTTGGCCCCCTGTACCATAACAAAGGTACAACGTACCGTAAGGAATGATGTCAAAAGCAAAGCAGCTTCACAGAGGGCGGGGGCTTCCTGCAAATCGATCCCGCTGATATCAATGGTTTTGAAGACGCTTTTGCTGAAGTAGAGATATCTTAAGAAAGATTGATACAGGTCAAGAAAAATTAACCATTATATTTTTGAACACTTTTTCAACTTTGTTTTTATAAATCTTTCATAACTGGTAATAAAATCGTACCAACATAGATTTAGGCAGCTTTTAGAGCTGTGACTAGCCTGGTCAAAAACTGACTCGGCTTTACAGAAGTTATTATTACTTGGCAGCCTATTATCAATATTCTTTAAAAGGGTCCGTATTCGCTTTTTTCTGAGATTTTAGATCCTTTAGTGTAGGTCATTACAATAATGGTCAAAAGGTACTTACAATTTACAGGTAAAATGTAAGCATTAAAGTATATCGACTCCATAAAGAGCAGAATTAGAGGAAGAGCAGAAGCTCTGGCTTTATAATTGATTACTTGATAGACTTTGCAGCTTTGCATTTTTGGTGACCCTTAAGTCTGTCATTTCAATCCCCGAAAAGCACCAAGAAAATTAGCCTGATGCCGGTCAATACAGAGAAAATATTGTAAGCTTTGAGACCGTTGCACTTCCTTTTGCAATAAAAATGTGACGTGCGCACAACAGGATAAATCTGCCATAGCTAACAGTAAATATAAAGAAAAAACTGAGACAGTATCCGGTAGAGAAGTTTGTCGCCATTACTAGACGTTTCATAAAACTTCTTGCTCCTGAATGCGCCGGTCTAGCCATACAGTTGATCGAATAAATACATATAATGGCGTTTCTGTAAGTGGTATTCTTGTCTGTTGAGGGAGTCGTGTGTGACACACGCGATCAATCAACGGGTTTTAAGGTACGCTGTATCAGATTATGGTACAAGGTGTGTGTGACACTTAGTTTAACCCAGACTAATTGCCAACTTATAAATTAGTCTGGCACAGACTATTTCCGAACATCCCTTAATTAGTCTGGGTTCATTAATAGTCTGGCACAGACTATTTAAGGTAGCACAGCTCAAAAACTCAGGTTCGAAATTAGTCTGGCACAGACTAATTACGGTGGGAGGAGTACTGCTGGCATGGGTGGATTTGGACGTGAAAAGGACGAGAACGAAGACTTGGCGACTATAGTGAAACCAACTACGACGAATTTTCAGGCTATTTGTCTCGTGGTCTGTTTCAAGACACGTCATACGATGAGGACAACAATGGAGCGGACGATCTTTACAAAAACAGTAGATGAGCGTACGGACTCACGACGGAAACGGCGACGGGAGCTACTGCAATTGGAAGAACTGAAAACAGCACACAGAGAGATGCCGTAAATCAGAGATCAATTTGCAGATCTCAAACGCTCGTTGCAAAATGTGTCGGATGCTGAGTGGGGAAATGATTCCAGACATTTGTGACTATTCACTAAAATACAAAACCAATATAGCATTGCAGAAATGCAACGAATTGTTTGCACCCGTGCATGATAATCTGCTGGGCAAAAATGCAGCTCAGACGATGAGTGTCAGTGGAACAATTACACCAGCAAATGAAATTGATACAATGAATGGAATGACAAGCTCGGTGACAGGCTTAGCAGGTGGAAGAGGTGCCCAATTGTCCCACAAACTCGACAAAATGTCGGACTCAATTTCGGGGCAGACAGTAGACCCTAAAGGATACCTAACAGATTTGAACAACTTAAAACTCACGAGCGATGCTGAAATTGGAGATATCAAGAAAGCTAGGCTATTGCTGAGATCTGTTACGATGACAAATCCCAAGCATGGACCTGGATGGATTGCTGCAGCGAGACTAAAAGAAGTGGCCGGCAGGATTCTACAGGCGAGAAAAATCATTGCACAAGGTTGTGATTCCTGTCCTACACAAGAAGATGTCTGGCTCAAAGCTGCTTGAGAAATGCCAAGACGATTCTTGCAATGGCTGTACGACACGTGCCAAAGTCAGTCAAAATCTGGTTTCAAGCGGCACGACTTGAAAACGAAGACGAGTTAAAGAAGCTCGTGATGCGTCGTGCGCTCGAGTTTATTCCAAACTATGGTCCTCGAATTTTGCTTGATTGAGCTATCGAGAGCGTCCCACATGCAGTGGATTTGTGGTTGGTATTGGCACGGCTTGAAACCTATGAAAATGCCAAGAAGACCTTGAATTAAGCACGAGGTGCTATTTCGACTGAGCCATATATCTGGATCACAGCAGCCAAGCTGGAAGAAGCGCAGATCTATCATTTACACACCTAACCGAGTCCTCGGAGCCATTCTGGTCCCGCCTGTTGTGGGTTGACTTTTCCTCTATTAAGTGCTTGATTAAGACATTAACTATTGCTAATTATGGGTACACTAAGTGGTACACCTGATCCTGCTCAAGGTAAGACTGACCTTAATTTAGGTAGTTTACAACAGGTTATGAGCTCAACAGGGGCCGGTTCAAGGGACCGCGGTTCAACCGAACCGGGATCGGATCATATGGTCGCAGAAGGAAACACACCTTTTGACATTCTAGTTGTCTCCCGTCAAGAAGAACGAGTAAATCTCGGAAACATCGAGCGATCACTCGGATAGGAACTCGCCGAGGCTGCACAAGGCAATTCGACGGGCAAAGAAGACTTGAATACGGTTGGCCACAGCGACCAGATGTCCATGTATCGCAACATGGCACAAGAATTTTGCATGGAATCATTCAATGACGAAAGATCTAGAGTATACAAGGTGTAGATGAGAGAAAAGCTAAATGCAGCAGGACTATTAGCGCTGGTTACGAAAAAAAAGAGCGATACAACTTCAATTGGACGATGGAGATGAAGGACACTTGAGAATGTCGACATGCTGCAGCTCATGCGATGATAGTTGGAAGCCTTGCGGATGCAGTAGTGATACGCATAGAAGAAATGATAGAGACTGGAAACCCCATCCGCCTTTGGGATGCCTTGATGACAGAATACGATTGAATGCCGGCGCGCAATACGATCGTCGTTTAGAAAGAATTATTCAACCGCTTTCATAGGCCTGGAGAGCGCAAGTTGGATTACATCAAGGAGATGACACAACTCAAAGGCAAGCTACGTAAGTCAGGAGAGATCACGGATGAAGAAACGTTTGCAGAGCAGCTACTTTTCCAGACAAAATATGATTATCCGGATCTATACAAGGAATTCTCACGCATGAAGTCGTTTTCAGTGGAGAATAAAGTAAGCCTACGTCAAGTCAAGAGCCGACTGATCTACGTTGAAGAGCAAGAACGCAATGAGCGCGGTGACGCACGGCGTGAAGTGCAAATGAATAACGTGGAACATCGACAGAATATAAGACAAATCACTACACAAAGAAGGCGTGAAACATTACAAGAGGCAATGTGGCGGAGCCCTTGCGGAATATGTAATCAGTACGGACATTGGATGCGTGATTGACCACGCAGTATGCGTAACGGCGGGGAGGCTAACCCGAATAATTATGGACGAAATAATCGAGGAGGCCGTGCAGGCCGCTGGGGTGGACGTGATGGCAGACGCGGAGGTCGCGGTGACGATCAAAATCGATACAATGGATGGCGATCCAATTACTTCGGAGGTACAGGGACACACGTACCAAGGAGCCATTTCGCTCTCCAGACGTTATTGAGTGGAAGCTTGATAGTAGAAGGCAAGCAAATGTGTGCAACATACGAGAGGCCTTTCTCGAAGTATCCACTGTACAAGGCATGGATTTCATGATGAACAGCACAATCGCTACGGTAACGCAGATGGGTACGGTATTACTCTGCGTGCAGAACGAACTTACAGGCAAGAGTGAGAACCGCATGCTGGAAGACGTATGGTATGTACCAGAAGCGCGTGCCAACATCATTGCATTTGACTATTTCCAGTCATGCAAGTACAAGGAGACACTCCATGGTGATAAGCAGTCGATAGCTCATGTAACCAAAGGCAACATCAAGATCAAGTTCAACAAGATCAACGGACTATATAAACTGTGGACACATGTTTACACTGGCGATGGGCAAAATATATTGGACGTTTCGCTTATGAACAAGCGTAACAAGTCCAAGGAGAAGCAAGCGGAATGAACGGACTTGGTACAAGCGGTTTAATCATGCTAACCAACAACTAATCAAGAGCATGGATAAAAACAAGACAGACCAAGGACTTAAGATCAATAAAACATTGGCAAACTTTGACTGTGTTCCATGTGAAGTAGCTAAGGCGAAAACAATGACATTTGGTCATAAGACAAAGAAAGCCACAAGACCATTGGAAAGGCTATGTCTTCGTGTTGGCTCAATTAACGTGAAAACAGCCTGTGGTGCAAGCATGGTTTTACTCGTCATAGACGAATATTCCCGATTCAAGTGGGACTTCATTCCCGATTCAAGTGGGACTTCCTTCCTAAAATGAGGCGGCGAACCATCTCACAAGACTGTTACGAAGACTCAACACGGCATTCACACACCGACAGCTAAGGATACAAGAGTTATTCTCGGATCAAGGGACAGCATTTGTCAACAAGGATGTGGATTAACTTTGCAAGAAAGAAGGAATAAGTGTGCAAACGACGAATGCGTATTCCTCCCAAGAAGCCGGCTTAGTGGAATGTGGAAAGGGTGTGGTGGTGATGAAAACTCGTGTATTATTTGAAGAAACACAACTGCCATTTTCACTATGGGAAGGGGCATTCCTACATGCGGTCGATACTCTAAATGTGACAGGGTGACGGGTAATCAATGGTAAAACCCCTCATTAACCACTTTACGAAGAGAGACCGGATGTCTCACACTTACGCCCGTGGGGATGCGCAGTGGACGTACTAGTCATGAAGAACAAGAGTTAGAAGAGAGATAAACTCAAGCCGATTAAGATGCCAGGGTTGCTGACAGGCTATTCACCGCAAACAACAGGCTACAAGTGGATGTGTGCACTTGATGTCAAGGTGGAAACAGCTCGAGGTGGAAGCATGACATTTCGAGAAAGCTTCACCATAAATTCAAAATATGTGCAAAATCTGGTAGAAAACGCGTTTGGTGACGGCGATCACACTCTACCAGCTACCATCCCATATGTATGGATGCGGACAGACATGGACAGTTTAGTCAAAAATGGCGTTAACAAGATACTCCCTCCGTCCCAAAGTTATTGTCTGATTGTTGTTTAAACACTTAGATTAAGGTCGAAAATACTGCTTTTTTTGCTATAAATTACATCAAAATATAGAGTTTTTAAGGGCTTCCGTTTGATGTTAAATTGGGGTTTTAATCTTTTATCTAGCTTAAGTTGCAGTACCAAAACTACCTTCTAATTTTGAAGTCATTTGACGGAGCACCGGTAGATATATAAAGTTCGCTCCAGCCTCTGTCGATGAAGATGATGGTGATGGAGGAACCCAGCTCTGCACTGATACATGTTTTTTTTGTTTGGCTATTTTTGGGTGAATGCGAAGTGGTTGTAGTTGGGGTACCCATGATGCTATAATCCTTGTGAAGAAGAAGAATTAGACTGAAAGACAACGGCGAGCGGTGTACGTCTATATATTAACAGCTGCTATAAGGGATGTCAACATTCGAGGTACTGTGCGCTCTTCATCTCCATGCATAACATCAACCGGGGTCTGGTCCAGCACATTGATCTGAAAAGGCCTGCGAGCAAGTGCTGTACTCTCTAAACGATGCCATGTCTACCTTCATGAGCAAGTACTATATATATTATATGAGATTTTTACCTTCACGAGCACCTGGAAAGGAGAGAATTCATTGCGATCGACTGTAGCACTTCATAAATAAAAATAAGACAATAAAAATGGGACGCTAAAAAAACGTGAATCGGACAATAACTTTGGGACGGAGGGAGTACCTAATTGCGGCGAAGGAGAGAGAATATAAAAATAAACCAGTGGCATTGGCGTATGCACGAACCGATGATCTGGTATCGGACGAAGAGACAGGCAATCAGAATAAAATGCAGCCAGGAAGGCGCACTGACGGAAGGCCAGAGCGCAAGCGACAAAAGAACACACGATATAAGGAGTTAATAGTGTCGTGACGCAAGAGAAGATTGGAAATCTTCGCACATTACAGGTGTTGGCCGTACGCACGGCGATATCAGTCCAACTTTGTGAAAGATTACTGGCAGATGACGTGAAGGTCCCGCGAGCATTTATGGAAGCTGTGAAGGATTCACGGTTTGCGGGATATGGCGTGAAGCAAGATATGAAGAGATGGATTCTATTTGCCGCCATGGTGTGTGGGTAGTGGTGACTCGTAAGGAAACGAAAGGCAAGCTCACAGTAATTACAAACCGCTGGGTCTATCCGGTTAAGAAGGACAACCATGGATATGTTTAGCAATTTAAGGTACGATTGGTTGTGCATGGATACAAGCAGACCTATGGTATCAACTATTTCAAGACCTACGCCCCGGTTATTCGATTTGATACCATCAGGGTGGTCTATATAACCTTGCGGTACAACGACGCTGGTTATCTTACAGTATGATATGAAGACGGCGTTTCTTCATGCTGAACTTCAGGAAGAGATTCTTATGGAACAGCCGGTGGGCTATGAAAGGCATGGCAAGAACCATGTAAACAGGTTGATTAAGTCTCCTTACGGGTTGCAACGGGCATCACATGTACGGAGTCAGAAATTGCATGAACATCTTGTGGTAATTGAATTGAAGCGTATTGAAAACGCTACGCCCGATACCAGGAGGGGGAGATATCAATGTTGCTTACCGTATACGTGGACGAACTAGTGCTGATGGATCCACAGGCAGCATGTGAAGAAGTAAGAAGGCTTCTTCAAACGACATTCGAGTTAGTCGATCTCGGTCCGGTGAAATACCTCCTTGGGGTAAAGGTTATTATAGACTAGCACTCAGTATTTTTCAGTCGAAAACGTATATCATGGAAATCCTGAAGTGAATTGGCATGCAACATTGCAACGGTGCACCCACACCGGAAAGAACATCGATGGCAACGACAAGCAAGAACGAAGACGTTCGTGACATGCTATATCGTGAGATAGTGGGCGCACTACAGTACCGGGTCTTGGGCTCGAGACCCGACATCACCAATGCATTAAGGAAGTTGGGACAACACATGAGTTGTTTCAAACAGCAGCATTACGCACAAGCTAAGTGTGTGCTGAGATATCGCAAGGCTACAGTTGACTATGGATTAAGAAAGCAAGTATACCCTAATCGAGTGATCCAACCAGTGGATCAAATCGTTTATACGGATTCAGATTATGCCAATGTTCCGGAAGACCGGAAGAGTGTAAACAGATATGTTGCACTACTTGATGGAGCTACAGTTTCGTATGGATCACGTAAAGCAAGACATTAACGCGTTGCCTACAATAGATGCGGAATACTACGCTATGCATGAGTGTACAAAGGATGTACAATGGCTGTCGAAATTATTTGAAGGACTAATGGTTGATTACAAGAAACCAAGACTGTTGAGGGATAACATGGCGGCAATCTATCCAAGAGAAAAGCCGGGCAAGCATCACCATGTGAAACACATTGAGAACAAGTTTCATTACGTGCGCTCCTTGGTACAGAGTAGAGACTTACAACCGAGTATGTGAACAGTCAAGAACAGGTCGCGGATGTGTTGACAAAGACGCTGGCGCGCGTCAAGTTTGTTAAGTTCGGGACCATGCTTGGTGTAGTATCACAAAGAGCAGCGGCGTATGCTCGACAACGACAAAAGATATTGAAGGAAGGAGATACGGAAACAAGGCCCTGAAGGAAAGGATGAGTGCTTTGCACTATGGATTGAAGCAATGGAGAACGTTGCAGCTCAGGGGGGGAGCAGTAAAATTGGAATAGTAGATTAGACCGCAGGCGGGGCAGGAGACCAGAATGGTGAGTACGCGCAGGGCGCTACGGCCTAAGAGCAGGGATAAAAACAATCATGAGTCAGCGCAGGGCGCTGAACTCAAGGATAGGCTTTTTAGGAATGGAAGTCAGCGCGGGGCGCTAAAACTCATAAAAGGAAAGCACGGGAGATCCGATACGGGTGACGAGGGGGAGTGGTGGAAACGGTATAAATGCGACAACCCGCTGTGGATCAGAACATTCGAAAAGGTAAGATAATTAGTATATTTTGAGCCTAACTTAATATATATAGGGCGTGCTGTATGGGTGCAGATGGGAATGACAGGGGGTTGTGCGGGGTAATAACTCCCAAGTTAACCGAGCAGGGCTTGATGTTTAGTTTTGAATTATCTCCCATCTACAACACACCCAGCCGAGTCCCTGGAGCCATTTTTGCCTCGCCTGTTGTGGGTTGACCTTTCCTCTATTAAGTGCTTAATTAAGACATTAACTATTGCTAATTATGGGTACACTGAGTGGTTCACCTGATCCTACGCAAGGTACGATTGACCCTAATTTAGGTAGTTTACAACACCATCTCAAGTAACCTTGAAAATTGCGTCACTCGGACAAATCTGTATGTTGCCGCTTGATTGTTGCTGGTATGCGTTACCTTTTTCGTTTCTTTAGTGTTGGAATTTTGGCGATGTTTGAGTGAAATGAGAGTTTTGACAAAATTTTGGCTGGACGATATTACCGTGATTTTTGCATATTGTGATCCTCAGGTTAGGTAACATTTAGGTACTTAACTTTACATAATTCTTCATAAATAATATACTTTCAGTTTTTACATTGAGACAACAAGTAGGACGCTTCGCGCTTGAGCACTTCCTGTCGACCGGTACTAGCAGACCGGGTCGACACACGCACGCAACCTGAAGAGACTAAGGCACACGCCATCAACACTCATACTGCCTAGTTTTTTACGTTATAATTTATAGTTTACTCTAACACTAACAGGTTACGAGTGGATTATAAGGTTGCAGTGACTGGAATTTCCAACAGATTATGGGCCCAAAGGTTACCCAAGATCGAAGTTTTTTAAAGTTTTTTTTACGAAAGTTCTTTAAGTTTTCATTTAATTACGATATTTCCGTGGAAGTCCCCTGTGCCGAAGGGTGACATTGGTTTGGTTTGTTTGAATTATTTTCACGCTCTCTCGCTTTGTTTCGTTTCGTTTTGGAGATATCACAAAAATGGAGGAGGAAAAAGTGGATTTTAAAGCTGTTCTTGCGTGTATGAAGCGCATGGAAGAAAAATTTGACGCTCTGGAAGAAGAACGAATGGACGATGCATTGTCTGCTAGGTCGCCAAAGTCGAACAAGGGTTCCGGCAAATTATGGCCCGTTCGGCGGAAAGATGACGATGGAAGATCTAGGAGTGGATAACGGAATTGAACTAGGATGCCCCACAAGGAAATGCTCCTGCAGCACCAGCCCAGGAAGGGGCGGGAGGGTTTGGACATCTTGCCGAAAACAAAGTGCGGATGGGTGGATCAACGAAGATCCCGAAGTTGACGATCCAAATATTTTCAGGGGCGGAGATTTACCCAGATTTGGGTGCAGGTTTTAAGCAGTGGACTTACCTGTTTATCGAAGCTCTTGAAGTAGCGCAATTGTCGTCCGGTTTTGTATGGACGGAACGCTTAAAGTGAACAAGCTAAGTGAACATTTGGAAGGTGTTGCAGCGAGTTACTTTCGCGCAAACATCATGACATGGTGGACGACTTCGCAGGACTTATATTTCGTCCTCGACCAAATGTTTCACGCGTTCAAAGTGAATATCTTTCACCAGCAAGCCGCAAATCTTTTCGCTGCTGAAAAAGATCCAAGACGAAGTTGGACACAACATTATTTGTACTTGATGGCATTGGCGAGAGAAAGTGGTTCACACGAAAGTATCGCTGTTCAAAATATTGTGATATACGCCTTTCATGATATGAAGACGGGTGTGATGATCCTGTACAGCGCGCAGACTACAAGCAACACACGCAGGAATTAATTGCGTGGGCTTAAGAGCTTGAAGACAATTCAAGAAAAAAGAAGAAAACGCCTCGATATTTTGTTAATTCCGTGGATGAGTCCTACAAGAAGAAATTATGCTATAATTGCGGCAATGAAGGACATATTCAGAGAAATTGCCGAGCAGGGAATATAAAAGGAAACCAAAGGCGTTTTTAGAGACGCTGACGCCAGAAATGGCGAAAAACATTTTGCTTTATCCACAATTGAAGACTCCGAAAGTTATGACAATGAATCTAAGTTGGAGTCGCTGTCCGATGAGGACCTATGGATTGTGGACAGTGGCGTTAGTCGCCACCTGGTGTTCGACGAAAGCTTACTGGAAGAGGCAAAGAATTTCCAGCAGAACGACAAGCTTATGCTGCCAGATGGTGGAAGGTTGCGAGTAACGAAGGTAGGAAATGTGACACTTTCAAGTATGGATGCAAGCCGAAAAAAAATGGGGCTTACAAAGGTGTATTCCGGGCCAGAGTTGTAAAAAAACTGATTTCTCTGGGATGTTTGATCAAGAAAGGATGCATCCTGAAAGACAGTGGAACGAAGATGGAAATGACGTACCGAAATGAAGTGCTGTTCGAAGTCAAAGTGGTGGGTGCAGTATTCACAGCTGCTTTGACTACAGAAAATAAAGTCAAAGAATCAAAGAATTCGACGATATGGTGATGAGTGTTGTTGCGAACGAACTCTGTTCGGACCAACAAGAAGGCACTCTTTACGACTTTCACGTACGTTTGGGACACTGTGTATACGACACGATTGAACGAATCGCCAAGAATCCGGCGTCTGGGATAAATCTAATTGATCGCCGTCGGCCAACCTGTTTATCTTGCTCGGAGGGCAAGACAAGCAGGTCAAAGCAATCTAAAAAGGACTCGGGACACCAACCGATCGTATCGGTGGGGTAATCTGTAGCGATCTAAAAGGGCCGACCACGCCAAAGGACAGACGCGGAAACCGCTTTCTCGTGGTCTTTATTGACCATTGCTCGAATTATGTGCGGGTTTTCGCTGCCCAAACGGAAGATCGGGCAGCGAAAATGTTTGAACATTTCCTAGCTTGGTTTGAGAACGAATTCAATTGCAGAATTACACGTTCTAAGGATGGAGTACCGAAATGTGGAACTATTTTGCAAGAGGACCGGGGTTAGACGCCAGATCACGGACTCTGGAAACCCGGTCTCTAATGGAAAGGCGGAAAGGATGAACTGGGCCATTTTTAATATGGTTCGGTGTATGATTTTTAATTTAGAGATCCCGTTGACCTATTGGTCCGAGGCAGCGAAAACGCGCCGTACATCATGAATCAACGCCCGTTTATATCGAACCCGAGAAAAGCCTTACCGATAGAAGTGTTAACAAGCAAGCCCACAAGTGTTTCAGATATCGTAGTATTTGGCTCTCCTTGCATGGTTTGGAGGGACTCGAAGAAGAAGTCTCTAGTCAGACATGCAGAAAGAGCCATTATTCTTGGAAAGAATGACGAAACAAAGGTGTATAAACTGCTCTTACTGCGTGATCGAGTGGTTACGACGACCAAGCATATGGAAAATAACGAGACATTAAGTGACGAAGCAAACAGAAAGATAAAGGAGATGCTGGACGGCGAAGTTGACCGCATTTTGCAGACTAAAGACCAAGAAAACCTAGCATCTACTGAAGACAATTCGGTCTCGAAGGAGTAACAAGTTGTGGTGACAAAAAGGAAGAAAGAAGACGCATCTGAAAACGTGTCAAAATCGACGAGGAAATCTGAAAGTAAGATAATGATGACACCAATATTATTGATTTCGAGAGTGGAAAGAGGAGCACCCGAAAAGAGGGAAATGAAGAAAGAAACACTGACGAAGCTGAAATAGATGGAAGTGGAACCATTATGGTAGCGTCCGCAGTTATGGATAAGTGCGAACCTACGCGCGAAAGACTCGACCCGCTACCGGAGCAGAAGAATGTCTTTGAAGAGCTAAAGGGGGGGGGGACTCAGAAAAGTGGATAGTGGCTGAGCGGGCCGAGTTGCAAGCTCTCCAAGGTATCGGAGTCTGGGAAGTCGTGCGAAAAAGGGAGAACATGCACCCACTACCAACAAAGTGGGTGTACAAGACAAAATTAAAGAACGATGGAACTGTCGAGCACTACAAGGCTCGGTTGGTGGCGCGTGGAGACAAACAAGTATACGGTGCAAATTATTTTGTTACCTTCTCGACCGTGATGGAGCTAAGCAACGTCAAGGTTGTCCTGATTATGTCCCTTATTTGGGGGGAGGGGGTGCCTGCACGGCACGGGGATGTACCAAGCGCCTACCCGAAAGCTGACACAGAAGGCAACTACGACATAATTTTGGCAAGGGATGAAAATCGGTGGAAAAAAATTGCGAAACATTGGTGCGGAAAATCAAGAAGAAGTTGCATTGCGGCTCGTGTAAAACCTGCACGGATTAAAGCAAGCAGGCAGACTCTGGTATAAGTTGCTGCAGAAAACCTGGTGGAAATGGGCTTTCCGCAATTCCTTGCGGACACGTGCATTTTTGTAAAAGTCCTTGAAAGCGGAACCATAATTATGGGTGTCTATGTAGACGACCTCCTGGCTACCGATTCCGATATATCGCTTGTTGATGAGTTTTTCAAAAAGATGGAAGTTCTTGAGCTCAAGAACTTAAGAAATGTGGAGAAATTTTAGGCATGAGGATCGAAGGAGGCCCCGAAGATGGATATACCATCGATCAAGAGCTTACGATCGCTTAAATGTTGGAAAGCCGCGGCTTAAAGGAGGCCAACACTGTCAGGACTCCAGTGGTTGATGCACCTGAAGACGATGGAGCAAACGAATTGCTTTCGACAAAATGAATGGAAAATTGACGACTATAAAGAATTTTCAATCGTTAGTTGGGGGTCTACTGTGGATTTCGCGCTGCTCGCGACCAGACATTTCGTTCGCAGTCCACCGGGCAACCCACCACATGTATGCCCCGACTTTATGAGATTATAAATTGGCAAAGCGTGTGTCGAGGTACCTAATGGGGACTCAGAGTTTGAAATTGCATTTGACGATGGATGATGGAAACAAGTTACCTGTGCGAATTGTCAGTTACACTGACTTAGACTTCGCAGTGGACAAAGAAGAACGGAAATCCGTCAGTGCAAGTGTTTTATTCGTAAATGGATTAATTGCAGCATGGCACTGCAAAACGCAGAGAACTATGGCTTTGTCGACTGCAGAAGAAGAGTTTGTTGCCGCTGCGCCAGGTTCTCTGGGTTTACGTGAATTGTTTACGGAAAACTGGAGTCAAATCGAAGGTCCCGATAATCTTAAAAATTGACAATCAAGCTGCGATAAAGCAGCTACAAAATGAAGCGAGTGCAGCGGCGGCAAATAATGTGGACGTCAAATTGAAATTTCTGAAGGACTTCACTAAACTGGGTGTGGTGAAACCAGAGCATGTGGGTACTGGTGAGATGGTTGCAGACCTGCTGACGAAGACATTGGCCGCGCCACGCATATCGGAAATTCGAGAAAAAAATGGTTTGATTTGATTAATGCATTACGACTACGACTACGATGACCTAAAATAGAATGGGTATCAGTTGCGTGGAATGACTTTGGTTCTACACAAGAAGTCCCGGTAATCTCGGGAGGACCTGTTGGAATCTTGGCGACGTTTGAGTGAAATGAGAGTTTTGACAAAATTTTGGCTGGACGAACTTACCGTGATTTTTGCCTATTGTGATTTTCAATTTAGGTAACATTTAGGTACTTATCTTTACATAAATCTACATAAATAATATACTTTCAGTTTTTACATTACAGTATCCGCTCCCACTTCCGGAACTGCCCAAAAATTATCTCTTTTCAAACTTGGTACAATTAAAGAACATAAGCTTCCGAAAATTGTGTATTGATTTGTACCACTACTGTGGTACTCACTCTATTATTCATTTGCTAAATCAAACAGTAGCTATGACTGAAGGTAAAAAAGCAATAGTTTTCGATAAGTGACCTGTTGAGGAGCTCGTAGATCAATGTCAGCCAGTGTTAGTGATACAGTTCTATGAAAGTGTTACAACAAATGTATCGCTGCTCGATTCAATTGGAAGAAATTGCACGATCAAGTGCGGGCCTTGTGAATGTTTCAGCTAGCGGCACGACGGTGCATTATACACCGAGGATCCGGATCCAACAAGCATATTTACTATACGTGTAGTCATCTAGCGCAAGGCAAAAGTCTTGTGAGTAATAACAGAGAAATGATACACATTAGCTCTATTTCACGCTGTTCCTTTTAAAAATGGATAGCCTATATTAACTGATAATTTCTGAAAATCCGGAAGTAAGAGCGGATACTGTAAAACAAGTAGGACGCTACGCGCTTGAGCACTTCCTGTCGACCGGTACTAACAGACCGGGTCGACACACGCACGCAACCTGAAGAGACTAAGGCACACGACATTAACACACATACTGCCTAGATTTTTACGTTATAATTTATAGTTTACTCGAACACTAACAGGTTACGAGTGGATTATAAGGTTGCAGTGACTGGAATTTCCAACATTTAGATATTGCGTATTTCTATCTGCGAGAAAGCTGATTCAATTTAGCAAGAATAGCAGTAATCTTCATTTGTAGAGTCGTTTTCTGCAGAATCAGATGCGTCAGTAGTAATCTTCATTTGTAGAGTCGTTTTCTGCAGAATCAGATGCGTCATCAGGAGAGAACATATAAGTCTCTATCTCGTCGGAATCATCCGCAAAAGGATCTGCATCCAAACTCGCCATGGCGGTAGGAAATGGCATTTAAGCTCGATTAGATAAGAAAGCACAAATTGTTCGCAATTTGTGTTTTTGTGCATATGTCTAACTTATTAGGGGGTTTCAGAGTTGGACTTTCCTTTCGATTTTGAGCGACGGATATCATATCGGAAATGACTCTGGCTCGTTGCGTTGAGGAAATTAGCTCTCCCTAAAAGAAAAAAATATGGCCATGACCTTTACAAAATTATTCGTATCGATTTCGAACTTACCGCCACACCACGAGTTTGGCAAAGTGCAAGCAGCAAGCATACTTGCCTCTCGTGCCACTGAACGGACGATAAGGTATGCCTTTATTCGTTTAAGCTATAGAACTTACCGCTTATCACTGTTTCTTTGTTGTTAGTAGCTTGTCGAATGGCGCCGACGGAGCGCAAATTGCTCCTCCATGAGCTTGACAGTCTTGTATTTCAGTTGGCGATTTTGAATGAACTAGAGGGGGGAGATCGAGAACACGAGGTTGAGAGGCTGCTAGAGCTTTACGTTAGTGGGGAATCGTCACGCTATCTCTACACGCGCGCCAACGTTTATCGCGCCCCCACTTACTCGTACCGATTTAAAGAGTTCCAAGATTCCGAGTTTATGCAGACCCTTCGTGTCACACGCCACACGTTTGATTTCCTATGCGAACTTATCCACAATGAGCGGATCTTCAGGAGTCAATCACGCAACAAACAGCGAAGTGTGGCCGTTCAGCTTGCCGTTTCGCTCGAGTGGTACGGTGCGCACGGAAACGGCAACTCCGTCGGTCGAGTCGCGCGAGAGTATGGTATTGGTGCAGGCACATTATCAACCTACGTAAGGCGGGTACAGAAGGCTCTCCTCCGGCACTACACCCGCTTTGTTTCATGGCCCTCCCGTATCCGTCGCATAACAAGCTCGGTTTTTCACTGACACCGATTCGGTCTTGATGGTATTGTCGGTATGGTCGACGGAACCCACATGATGTTCGACCAGAAACCCGCGATAGATGGTGGCCTCCACTTCAATCGCAAGTCTCGATACAGTTTCAACGTTCAATTGGTGTGTGATGAAGAGAAGCGAATCCTATTTCTTTATACAGGGTGGCCGGGATCTTGCAACGACTCCAGCATATTTAAGAAGACGCCAATTATGATGCAGCCCGAGATGCACTTCTCACCAGGGGAGTACTTGTTGGGCGACTCGGGTTATGGTATTTCAAAGAATTTGATTGTTCCATATAAAAGTCCCGCATCAAACAGCTCCGATAACACGATTTTCAACGAGACGCTCAATAGTGCTCGTGTGGTTAACGAGAATTGTATTGGTCTGCTGAAAAATCGATGGATGTCTCTAAAAGGTATTCGTACCCAGCTCAACAAAGCAAAGGACTTCAAGCACGTCAATAACCACATCTTTGCATGCACGATGCTTCACAACATAGGTATTGCTCTCAATGATCCGTGGAAAGACGAGGCAAGAGATGAAGAAGGAACAATGCCAGATGCACCCAATCCAAGTGGATGAAGAGAGACAAACAATGCGATGGAAGGGAAGAAGAAAAGGGAGGAACTCAAACGCGCGTTAGTTGGCACTATGTTGTAAGTTACCTGTATATGTAGCTATAATCGAAGTCTAAACGTTATTCATGTGCAATAAAGTAATCATTAAGGCAATTCAACGTACACAATGGACGCTTAGGCTTTTCTCCTAGCAAACGACTTGTTATGGTTGTGAAGAAAAATGTCAGCGAGTTTCAAATGGGTACGGAATTTGAAATGTCTATAAAATCACCACACAAAATTGTCAGTAAATCGTCTATAAACACGACCTTGTCAACATACCAGCTGAGCCAAGCATATAGACATAGACTACAGATCCACTGTGATTTAGACCAAACGTTATTCATGCGTAACAAAGTGATCAATAAGACAATTCAACGTACACAATGGACGCTTAGGCTTTTCTCCTAGCAAACGACTTGTTATGGTTGTGAAGAAAAATGTCAGCGAGTTGCAAATGGGTACGGAATTTGAAATGTCTATAAAATCACCACACAAAATTGTCAGTAAATCGTCTATAAACACGACTTGTCAACATCCAGCTGAGCCAAGCATATAGACATAGACATAGATCCACTTTTAATTAGCCAAACGTCATTCATGCGCAAAAAGTGATCAATAAGAACAATTCAACGTACACAATGGACGCTTAGGCTTTTCTCCTAGCAAAGGACTTGTTATGGTTGTGAAGAAAAATGTCAGCGAGTTGCAAATGGGTACGGAATTTGAAATGTCTATAAAATCGTCACACAAAATTGTCAGTAAATCGTCTATAAACACGACCTTGTCAACATACCAGCTGGGAAGCATATAGACATAGACTACAGATCCACTTTAATTTAGACCAAACGTTATTCATGCGCAACGAAGTGATCAATAAGACAATTCAACGTACACAATGGACGATTAGGCTTTTCTCCTAGCAAACGACTTGTTATGGTTGTGAAGAAAAATGTCAGCGAGTTGCAAATGGGTACGGAATTTGAAATGTCTATAAAATCGTCACACAAAATTGTCAGTAAATCGTCTATAAACACGACCTTGTCAACATACCAGCTGGGCCAAGCATATAGACATAGACTACAGATCCACTTTGATTTAGACCAAAAGTTATTCATGCGTAACAAAGTGATCAATAAGACAATTCAATGTACGCAATGGACGCTTAGGCTTTTCTCCTAGCAAACGACTTGATTCGACGATGGAGTGCCTGCCATGACCATTCGAGCTTCTCGAGTGGATTTTGGAAACTTCGTCTCAATCATTGGTCCAGACGGCTCGATTGTCCCAATTTTTAACCATTTAAACGAAATTGTCACTTCCATCTTGACTATACTGGATGCCAGCCATTTGCGGCATGTGTTTTATGTGCCATGAAATCGAAACTGACGTCACTTTTTCTAACTCAGCCGTCTCTACTACAAAATACTCGAATCCTGGTCTCAGGTTCGAGTGCCAAAACGTCGTATCAACTCCAGCTACTGCAGAATAAACTTAATGCCCGTCTGAACTTGTTCCAGAAGACGATTCCACCGCGTCCTTGTCCAATTCGAACACTTTATTCGGTGGGTTTTTCGCTGGCCACCAGAATTAAAATACAACGACAGCACGGGAAAGTTTGTCAAGATTTGTGAGAGTTCTTCAAACGACTTCAAAGCTCGAGGATTTGTATAGTCAAACGTTCCAAACGACACTGACAACGTCTGGATGGCCAAGTCATACAAGTCTTCATTACCGGCCGCTTTCTCCATTGGGATCGGGACTTTCTTCATTCCATCATGACTCATAAATTCCCGAGCAATTTTTGAGCTGTGGGAGATAACAGACAAGCGTCTCTCAAGTACGTGAGTTAATACTGTCGTCGGTAGTACTTCGATCAGCATCTCTTCCAACGTTCTAATAAATCCTTTTTCCGTCCCTGGCTTATCCCCCGCTCCTGCACTGTTCATATTTCTATAATCCGTCTCATTCTGTCCGCATTTTAGTTTCATATTCTTGGGCATCCATCCGTCCTCATCTTTGCCTGTCCCCCAAGCCTCAGCATCAACTCTTGGGCCTTCTGACTAAACAGCATCAGTGCGATATCTATCCGCATCGTCAATTGGACTGGGATCGCTGCGGGGATTTATGTTGTTATAAAATTGACATTTGTCAGTATGGGAATTTATCCACAGCGACGTGCAATGACGGCTTGGGCCCTTCCGCACTTTCCATCTTCAGTCATTGAAAAGTAATATCTCCAAAAAGCGACACGCCAACAATCTTTCGTAGAGCACCGGAATGGCGCCCCGAGTCGAACACTGTAGGAATAAAAGGAGGTGTGCCGTGAATTGATCAATCCTTAGTTTTTGCATCAGAGCGTGAACGAACCAGTGACAATAGGAATGAGATCAACGGGATAGTGGCGCTTTTTTTTAACAAGACTGCCAGCCCCGCGCCACCACCAAGAGATACGATGTTTGGCTATGGCATTTCCTGCTAGGCAAGATTGACAATCGGTATACGAGCTATTCAATCGACTCAATCTACAGAAAAAGAAGAAGAAAAAGAAGAAGAAAAAGAAGAAACAGGAGGTTAGTCGTTGTTCCTCCCGTCCTAACGTATTTTGATGCTTCTTCAAATTGAAAATCCGTCTTCTCCATCTCGTCTGTTGGCATGACGCTTGTATACTCTCCAAAAACCTACAGATAAATGCATGCACGGCATTCGTTCGTCATCCCGTTTATCTCAAACGTTCTATACCACACTCAGTAGCATGCGAACCGTGACAATTCCCACCGCATTCGCGCTTTGTTTTCATTAAAAAAAACTTTCGTCCCCCTGACATGATAGCAGACGAGGGCACATCTAACTGTCGTGTCAATTGTTTCAGCGCACTTGTTACCTGGGTTAAGCTCGGATTCGGATACACATAGACAGCATGAAGGAACAAATCATCCTACTGCGTACCTCCTTTTTAGCCTCTTGTAGAAATTTCTTTACGACCAAAGTGAGTGAACGCAGTGAGTAAAGTACAAAGACACGAGATAAGACGTACGGTCGCGATGAGCTGTTGTACAGCCGCTAAACATCCAAAATAGATTCCAGTGTCTCGGTAGCAATTTCATCGTTCCGAAATATTCACCTAATGCGAGACGTACTCGGTCTACATCTAATCTTGGCTACTCTTCATAAAACGTTGCTCCAATTCATATAACAGACAGGGAGGGATGACCGATTTCTCAAACATTATCTCAATTATTGGTTTCCCAGTGCAGTGGTGATTAGTATCGTGGCCTTCCATAGAGATCTCACTGCTTGAAAAAGGCATCGACGGTGGCCTTCACGGAATCGAACGGCATTCCACTTAGCAAAATTTGCACCACCATCTTGTTCTCTTTCTCACGCTTGAGCGTGACGCTGCCGCGGTGTTGGCGCTCCTCAACGCCAACTCTTGATTGCGAAAATGCATTTCATCATCATACTGGCGCTGGCGCCAGGCGGTCTCGGTATCATGGCGCATCTCGTCGAACTTGAGCCGTTTATGCACGGTATTCATTTCGACATCCAGTTTAATTTGATCAAAGCGAGTCGCTGCGTAGGCGCCTCCACAAAGATACTACCAAAGTCCTTGCGTTTAGCAGTATTGGCCTTTTCTTTGCCATGTCGTGCAGCCCTTTCCTCTTCTCTTTTAAATCTTGGTCCTCCACCCATATGCTCTTCACTCTTGCCCTCATATTTCAAGTAGCTTTTAAAAACCTTCACGCCGTGCTGGCGTTTTTTTCTGACGCTGTGGAGAATTGTGCTCGCCTTGAGCTGGCTCTTTGTCAGAGTGTCGATGGTATGTATCGTACATCTCTAGATCTCTGTCCGGTACAAGATGCTCTTCACCATTGTGGACGTCATGCTCGTCATCATCAACGCATATCTCGCCGTCGTCTTCGAGTTCTCTGCCGTCGTCACTCACAGCTCCGTGCTCATTGTCAGAGAGGTCGGGTTGGTGTTGTGCCGCAAGCGGATCCACGTTCGCTTGACCGTTGAAGATTCGAGCAGCCTCGTGGTAGAAGGGGACTGTCATGTCTATGTACTCCTCCATTGTAACCCCCTTCTTAGCATATACATCAGGAACACTAAAGCCTGTTTGTTTACCTAGGTTATGGTAAAGCTTCCGAAATCGGTTGAAGTATGAGGTGAATCGTGAGCGCGCCGTCTCTGGCGTCCACTTCTGGACATAGCGCCAGTCGATCGTCTCCGTCTTCATGACCGCGATTGTCTCCTCGTATACGAAATCGGACATGCGTGCAAAAGAGAGAGATCTTAGTTTCCCCGCCACCGTGTTTCATCGATATGTTCTTGGTCGAGTCACCGACCAGCACGCAACGATTCTTCGGATCGGTGAAGAACGTAAGCATGGACCTAATCTGGAAGAGAGGTGTGTGGTTCGAGGGCAGCCTGGACCTGTCATCATCACTTTTTTTCTTTTTTGCTTCGGCAATCTTGCTGTGCATCGCCACGATGTTGAGTGCGCGTGCGACTCGACTTGTAGACCGCGAAAACAAACTATTCAAAAATTTAATATACCCTTCTAATTCGATTCATCTTTATGTACAGGAAAGCTGTAATTTCCCGTGTTTTTCAACATGTAATTTCCTCCGGAAATGACATAGGATATTATTCGGTGAAATTTTAACTCTGAAACCCCCTATTGTGATTAAGCATGCATCGAATTTATAAACTGTAAGACAAAAGTTGATTGCATCGCCTTGTTAATTAACCAACCTTAAGCAATCTGAAAAATGGGCAAAGAGGTACTGTCTTCATAGCCACCTCAATTCGCTTTAAATGGGCTCGTAGGGCTGTCGACGCAGCATGTTCTTACGACGGCGATGCGCATACACTGTCACCGCCAGAATAAGGATGACGAAGCCGGTAAAGCAAGAAACTAAAGTACCTTCACTCGAAACGTCTTTGGCATTGTTTAGAGCGTGTGATGTTTCCGTACGCTTGAGTTCAAAGAACTCTCCGGCTGCTTCTTGCTCAAATGGGTCAGAAGGGTACGAAAAAATTGAGCAATTGTCGTCACCATATAAGAAACAATCAAAGAGGTGAAGACCGTGAAGCGGACGGACAGCAGGGACCATGTGCCCTGCCCCTTTCACGGTCTTAAAAGTGAGGCCAAGCTCAAATTTCTGATGATAGCCAGCAATCTGATCGTCTGGTCCAACCCATGCCCGCCACGGTGTCACTGGGTTTAATGCGAGTCCCTTCTCCTCCGTAATCCATCGCTGTGTCCCAATAAAATTGACCACGGAATCAGCATCTCCACTATAAATGAGCACGTTTAATCCCTTTCCAAGAACTTGTCGGTATTTCTCTAAGGATGAAAACGTTCGATTGTAGTTGTGGGAGATAAAATGCTGACAATCGACCCATTTAATGGGTAAGTCACCTTCCAGATGTAACGCTTGTTGCACTTCAAGTTTGTTTAGCAGTTTTTTCGTAAAGTCACCAGCACATGGCCCCACAACGCCACGATGTGTCTGAATATGGGAACGCTTGTCCAGGAAATGCGAATGTAACGCAGCTCGCTGATGATTTTTCAGGTGACACACGTCGCCATAAATATAGTAATGATTGAATTCTTCCGTATCTGCTGCTTCATGAGCTCTTAAAACTGCTTCTTTGCAATGGGCCGTACAGTTCACTTCCGTAAACATACACTGCGCTACATCGTTATTGCAATACTCAAGTAGCGTTAGATAATCTCCGCGTGAAATCAATGCGTGGGTGTAGTAATATTCCATATACGCATTGCCATCAATCTCCATATCCGTAAGTGGGTTCCCAATTGCAAATCCTTTAAGGTTTAGACCCTCGACTGGGTCAGTCATCAAACGTTCTACTAAAAATGGAATGTACATGCCAGCGTAGCTTTCACCCGTCACGTACAGTTCCCGCGCGTACATTTCCGGATACTTTTGAAGGAACTCTCGTAAGAATAGCCGTAATCGATCCGCGACGACATCATCATTATAGTACCCAGTGGGAGCTTGTAATGGCTGACTGAAGCCAACACCGGAAGGGGAATCAACCCAAACCACATTGGCACGAGCATTCCATCCATATGGATTGAGACCCACTGTTTGGTCCCGTTTAGCGATAAATGGACCATTTTCAGTGAAAAACCCTTCAGTTGACGCACACCCAGGACCTCCATTCAGCCAAAGCACCAACGGATCGTTCTCCGGAGAACGTCGAGATTGCGTAAACCAATAAAACATATTTTCCTTATTCGGTGTCGGTAGATGCAACTGACCGGCATAGTGCTTAAATGGAACGTCATTTTGTTTAAGACCTGGGAGATCTCCAACACGATGAGCGTCGTAAGCCATGGTAGGAAGAAAGAGAAGCAGTGAATTGAGTGCGACGAAAAGTTTCATGCCAAACGACGCGATAAGAAATGATGAGAGCCGAAATGGGTGAATGTAACGGTTAGGGTAAAGAAGAGGTGAAGTGTGCAATAGGGAGTTGAAACGGCGTTGTTTCATCCGTCCTCTCTAAGCCACGTTGGCCACAGGGTTCTTGCGATTAGCTAATCATCATCCAATCAAGATACAGCTTATGGATAGTAAACCCAAGGCTTTGGCCAATGAATTCCTTGGGCGGATATTCGTGTCAATGTGGCCGTCGTTGTGTAAGACATCGTTGTAAGTATAGACACAGCCAAAATGTATTTTTACACTTAGAGGCTATTTATGTCTACTACTGTAGTTACACTAGGGCTTTGGAGCTAGAATTTAGACGCTGATAGCTGCGACGTTTTCGAATCGTTCGAATCGCCACAGCAACTAACATCAGGAAAAATCCACACATAACAGACATTCCAATCCCTCCCACTAACCACCCCGACCAGTCGTTAACGCGAATGTTGTCACTAACCGAATTGCGCGTTTTAGCCAGATCGATATGCTGTATAACCGTCAATCCAGCTTCAATCTCGTTGTCATCTACAGGATAGAGAAACTTGTTGCAGACATTTTGGCTATACACGAAACACTCAAAGAGATGGAGACCATGGAGCGGTCGAACAGCTGGTACCATGTGCCCTGCACCCTTCACAGTCTTAAACGTGAGTCCTTCATACCGTTGCTCATACCCAGCCAACTGTTTATCCGGTCCAAACCACGCGTGCCACTTTTCCTTAACCTGTAACTGAAGTCCTTGCCCTCCAATCCATCGTTCCGTCCCAATAAAATTCACGACCGAGTCCGCGTCTCCACTATAGATAAGTGCCTTTAAGTTATGTTTAAGGATATTCCGGTATTTCGGCAACGACGAAGGACTTGATTTATAGAGATCCCCCACGGGGTCACTACAGCCCACCCAATCAACGTACTTGCCTCCTGGTTTCGTGACATGAATCGCCTCTTGTACCGATCGCTGATTTAGATACGCGTGTGTGAGGGAATCGGCACAAGCGCCAATATCTCCACGATGGGTAGGGGATAAGGGCACCGACGGTTTCGATCGCTTTCGTAAAGCTTTAGCCTGGTTATTATCCAATAAACACTTGTCCCCGTAAATAAAATACGGATCCAGCGCGTTTGCAATGGCACTTACTTCAGCTTGTTCCAAAAGCTCTTCACATTGAGCTGGCATGGCGTCTCGTCAAAGAGACAGCCAATGTGAGCTCCACAGCGCACTTGAATCTCCTCGTACGCTTCGAGCGATACCATTGCGTGGGAATAGTAATAGTCAATGAAAGCATTGCCATCAATCATGTTGTCTGTAAAGGGATTGCCAATGGCAAAGCCCGTGAGGTTCACCCCTTCCAGTGGCTTTTGTACCAAGAGATCCACAAGATATGGAATGTACATGCCCGCATAGCTCTCTCCCGTGATATAAAACTCGCGAGACTGGAGGGCACGAAACTTGTTGAAGAACAGGTGGAGGAATTCCCGGGTTTTCGCCGCAACGACGTCGTCGTTATAGTAGTTTGGGCCTTTAACGTCCCCACTAAAGCCTACACCCGCTGGAGACTCGAGCCAGACCATATTTACCTTTCGATTCCACGAGTATCGATTCAGTCTAAGGGACAAGTCACTCTGGACGACAAATGGCCCGTTCTCGGTAAACAGGCCGCCCAAAGATGAGCACCCGGGGCCACCGTTTAGCCACAAGACAATCGGGTCTGTCGCCGGGTCGCTTTGACTCTCCGTGTACCAATAAAAGAGCTTTTCCTTATCTTGTAACTCAAAATGTCCCGCATATTGTATAAAGGAAAGTGTGCGGAAATCCAAGCCAGGCAAATGCGTCACTAACGCATCATCGTTTAAAGCGGATGTTGCTACTACTGAAGCTGCCAAAAAGGCGACAATGTGGAATGCAATATACTGCATCCTGATTGCTCGAGGTGAAGAGGATGACGAAATGGAAAGTGATAAAAGCACAAGACGTGTGGGACATGGTGCAATGGCAGAGACCATTGGGTAAGTATCAGAATGGTTTTTCGAGGATGTGGCGAGTTTTTAGACCAACCCCAAGCTCTATGCTGTATATTGCACCTTACCTAATTAATTGACAATATGAACATAAAACTTGCTGATGTTTTTTTAAATGACCAAAATGCGTGTTGACGGGACTCAAGACAATAGAATGACGAGTTTCCAATTATGATTGGTCAATTAGAGTATTCTGGTCTTTTATATAAATAATAGAGCACCGTTAGGATTGTCCAGCTCAAAAGTGGCCTGTCTGAAACCACAAAAATAAATCATGTCAAAACGCTGATTGACGATAAACTGATGCAATAATTTGTATTAATACATATTCGTGGGGGATAATAATAAAAGGTAGTCTAATTAATGTTAACCATTAGCTACTATAAACATATGAACTCTAGTATGTAACTTAGGCTCAGAAGTCATGGTTGAGCTTGCCAGAGAATCCCGCCTTGCTCTTTCTCGTCCTGGGTGGTAGATGTCTTGATCCGGTGCTGGGGTTAAGTCAAATAAGCACTTTACACTGATCTTCAGTCGGATCCCGTCTTCTCTTGATTCAGGTATTCTGGATTCATATTCAGCCACTGCTTCTAGTTGAGTTTGACAGTGTCTCCATATAAATTCTACGTAGTCCATCGCATTCTTCACTTGACCTTGGAATATTACTTGGTTTCGTAATTGCCACATCCATGCTGTCGCAATTCCACACACTCCCACCCAAAGTCGATCGAAGACTTCTTGATACGTATCTCTGTACCAACCATGCTTGGTCATCATCGCCTTTTTGACTGGTTCACCAATTGGCGGCGCTTGTCTAGACACAATAGCTTCTTGAAACTGTTGTAGGGACTCATAGGGAGTATCCTTACCCCTCCAATGGCTAATCAGCCGTCTCCACACGTCCTGCGCTCGTCTACATTCCCATAATATGTGATGAATCCCTGTAGATCTGCTGCTGCATCTCTCATCTAACGGACATCTCGATTCTCCTGCTTCTCGTACGTAAAAGGTATTCAGCTGCATAGTCGCCACTCGAAATTGAACCCATACTTGATAATTAGTAAGAATATTCGAATGGTCCCATACCTGGGTAGGCTCTTTATCTTGCATGAGTTCCCACCAGTGGTTGTCTGAACATTTTTTTCCCGCCACTTCCGGAGGAGGGGCTTCAACTGTGAAGCCACTCCTTTAAAGTACATTCGCCTAAATGATTTCCGGAACTTCGCCCATATCCGTTGCACAGGTGTCGTTTCGTCCGACGGCCAACCGATCAAGTGCAAGTCTGGGTGTGGGTGAAAGACTATAAGAGAGTCTAACAGGTTAGTTTCTGTCTCCATGGGTTGAAAAGTGCTCTCAACTATCTTCCACAGAATCCCGTCTGATTGTTGCTTCGCCTTTATACTCGTCGACTGGTTTCCGCAATGTCCTGTGATAAACCCTTGGGATGTTAATTCCCATGTGAAATCCGTTAATATACCTGGTCCGCGGCATAGTTGTATTGGTGGTACTTCCCCTAGGTAGTGACCAACTGGTACTCGTGGTGATGCGATAATCAGCGCACACAACCATCTCCCCACTTTGGCCCGAGTGTGCGATTGCCCATCTACCCCTAATACCTGCCACATAAACGAAGTTTCCGTTAGTCGTAGAATTCGTAATTCTCGTATCATTAGCTGTGGAATCCGATCATATTTCTTCTCTGATAACTCCATAGCCTTATCCACGGATTCCTAAACCAGCTGTACGTTCCCCAAAATGGCACCATATGTTTAGGCAACACGGAATGATGAGGGTATGTGTCAATGTCTACTGGGATGATAAACCGCTCCTCATGCTGAAGCCGTGTTCCTTTGTTCCCGATCGATGCTTCCATCTTGGTGACGACTTGAGGTAACACTGCTAATGTGTAACTCTTCAAACTCATCTGGTCTTGGAATCTCGGGCCTATCCATTCCATAAGTTCTTTCCGCAAACTTCGTCCTGCTCCCTTGTCTACTGCTCCACTTGCGTTGCATTCTCTGTATCCTTTTACCGGTGTTAGGCGTTGTCCCTTATGTCTCGCTGAGCCTATCCCCACTAAACTAAGCCAGGCTGATTGATAATGGTCCTTTACTGCTAGTAACCATTGATATGCTAGTTTCAACCGTTGTATCTTCAGTGCCACTGGAATGGATATCAATCCTACCCCTCCTGCTGCATGCGGCGTAAACAACAGAGCTGGCGACATTTTGTGCTTTCCTTTTTCACTCGCAGTCGACTTACTCCATACAAACGCCTTTTGGATATTCACTGCTTCCTGTAATATCTCCGTCGGTGGATTGAACATTCTTGCAGTGAATAACAGTGATGGGATGGCTATCACGTTAAACAATTGTACGCGATCCATGAACGATGTTCCGCAGTGTGTAGCTGTCGCTAACCGTCGTTTGATACATCTTATTATCAGAGCCCAGTTAACTGATTTTAAATCTCCCCACCCAAATTGATATCCTAAATATCTAGTTGTGTCTCCTTCCGGTAAAACTGGTAAACCGTACCATTTTTTGGTACCATTACCGAATTGAGAAACACAAACTTGCTTTTGGCTGGTTGAATCTTTAATCCTGCCAGATTTCCGAAACGTTGGACCACGTCCAATACCACTGGGACTTGATCTGCATGTTGTAGAAACACGGTGGAGTCGTCTACGAACGCCGAGAAACGGTGAGTAACTGTTGGGTCGTTCTTCAAAGGCTGTATACCCACTAATGTCGGATTTGCATTAAGGGCTAGAGCTAAAGGCTCAACTGCTAATATAAATAGTAATGGTGCCAGCGGACATCCCTGCCGGATTCCTGAGACGACTGATATAGGATGTGCAAGCTGATTGTTTACTAAAAACTCTGCTGTTGTGCCTGTATGTAGTCGATCCATCAAATCCACGAAATCCACAGAAAACCCAAACAATGATAGTACTGTAAACAAATAGTTCCTATCCACAGTATCGTAAGCTTTGCTGAAATCTAAAAATAACACCCCTGCACTTTCAGCTGCTGCCACTTTCGGCTTGTCTCTGTAAGCTTCAAAGGATGCTTTCATTAATATGACAGCCTTGTCCATTCGACGCCCCAAAACGAACCCTTGCTGCGTATCACCGATCAGATTGCCCAGGAACTTCTGTAATCGACGTGCTAAAATCTTGGCGAACAGTTTATACCCGGTTGTCAAAAGTGAAATTGGACGGTAGTCCAGTGCGTCACTTGAATCCCCTTTTTTTCTCAATGGAATGACGATAGCTTTGAGAAAAGATGGGGGTGGTTTCCCCCCTGATAAAATGTCATTAAATATCTGCGTAAGTGGTTCCACTAGAATTTCCGAAAAATCTTTGTAAAAATCGTTCCCAATTCCATCTTGTCCAGCCGCTTTTCGCCTATCGATATTCTTAATCGCCCATTCAACATCATCTGGGGTTATTTCCGAGAGCAGCTCAGCTTTCTGAGATTCTGTAACTTTCCTGTTGACAGGGATTTCCATGAAGTTACTCACTTCCGTCCTTAGTTTCTGGTTGGCTATATCTCGATGACTTTGTCCCAAAATGCCCGACCACGTTTTAGCAAAACGATCTGGGATCGATAAACCCTTTGCAAAAGGTGGTCCTGATGTCGCAAGAATATTAGACACGGTTTGATCTCTTTCCCATACGGATGCTCGCTTGAACAGCCACCTCACATCCGCTGCTGATCTGTGCAAACATGCCCTTCTTCGCAGTGATCGCTCTTGTTGTAATGATTGTGCTATGGCTGATACAATATGCTTCCTCGTTGTCGCGGTTTCGCTAGCTGACCTCTTCAATTGATGCACTCGCCTTCGCCGCTTTCTTGCTACCTTTCTTCTTATATTATACACAATTGTTCTGCAAACATCCATGATTCCATCCCAATTTCTGACAAATTTTGAGTTCCAGTTTGTTTTCTGCAATTTTTCCAAAATCTTTAATTTCACACTCTCCGCCTGAGAACCGGGAAAGGGGTAGGAAAATTTGCGACATGGAGTCATTTTTCTGGAAATACTGGGGTCTTTCAACACTAGACCGACTTGATTGTGGTCGGAGAATATTGGGGGCGGATCGACCTCTACCCAGACGACCCAGTTTATCCACTTTCCGGAAACGTAAAACCTGTCCAGTCGGCTAGCCTGGTCGCCCCTCCAATACGTATAGTGATCAATCGGCTCCAGCTTCGAGTCCTCTAGCGGCGAAACCATTATATGCCTCGCATCTTCTAACTGCCATTCCGATAGTACTCTCCTCAATGCTTTACTTTCTGGACGTTCAGATCGAGTCCCCCCCCAGTCGATCCAAGATGGGTGAGTCTACACAATTGAAATCCCCTCCCATCAAACGATGTCTGGGGTGTCTGAGAAATATTTGTCGAACTGAATTATAAAACTGTTCCCTTCCGTGAATATCCCCAGATGGACCATAAATATTGAGTATTACACTCTCGTTCCACTTCAATATTATAAGTCGATTGGACCAGTATTCTGTCTTCCACGGCATGATGTAAGATGCGATAGATGGCGCCAATAAGATCGCCACTCCGCCTTGTTTTTTTGGATAAACACTCCAATACGAGAGTGATTTATAATCTTTTATTTTTCCCCAGAGTAAAGCCCACTTCTGTGCCAACTCTTCCCGCTCTGTATTTGAATCGATATGAGTTTCTTGTAAAAATATCATTGCCGCCGTTTTGCTGGGGTAGCCCTTTTTCCATGCCGACATCCAGGCTGCAATATCTTTGTGTACGAAACCACGAACATTTTGACTTAAAATGGTATACATGTTGGTCTGCTTATCATCGTCTTTATTTCGGAAGTTTCCTTCATATTCCATGTCTTTCATCAGTCGATATTTCGCATATGTGTCTAAATTATCCATTGCGAAATACTTGTGATTCTTCGAATCTCCTAGATCAGTGCCCTTAATAGTGACTCGGACTCCCCTGGTCCTGTAGTAAAAGTTCTTGATTTTTGGATATTTGTAGCAAAGTCGGGGCGTGGCAGAATTCAAATAATTCTCGCCAAGCTTCTGGCGCCCCTTGCCAATCAACTGAATTCTTTCCGCATAATCCTGTCGTGTGTCCACCACCTTCAAGTGTCTTTGTAGTAAACACATAATAGAATCATTAGGGTGGTAATCATCCCCTACTAAGGCTGCGATTTGTTCTGCAAAGATGTGGGAGCATATTAGCATCCCTGCCAGTTGTACCACTTGTCTTGGTGCCAAAAGTCTTAAAACTGCGTTTCCCCCATATTGCAATTTCCTAAGCCTGGTCCACTCCTGGGAACTGTTTATGATCGCCATGCGTTGTGAAGTCCCGATCATTACCATAAATCTGTGTTCCCATTGTTCGAACCATTGACCCAATATGTCCGCTAATCCTTCTCGTTTTCCTGCTTCAATTACACCGAGCCAACATTGTTCCCTCCATGGTTTCGTCATCTCAACAAGTACACTTGGATGCACGATGTCTAATATGAAATGCGAGCCCGGAACATCTTTGATTAGATGTAGTAACCGATTAGATTCATGATGGGCCGATTTTACCCATAAGGTCTTTGTTGAGCTGACCAATGGGAACGGAATACCTGTCTGCTCCTCCCAATGAGGTAACAGTTCATGCCATGCCAGTTTAAAGTTATCTAGTGTCATTCCTTCATTGTCGTGATCGCCAGTGCTGTTTTCGAAATCATCCATTAATTCACGTGCTACCGGATCTATCTCCATTGGTTCCCCTTTTGACTCCTCCCCATCTCGTCTGCAAATCCTTTTGGCTACCTGAGTCTCAGTCGGTTCTGATGACGATGTGTCCTGCGAACTTTGTGACCTTTCCGAATCTTTATACTCTGACCCGGATGGTGATCCATCTGATAGTAATAGACATTCCTCTTCAGGTTGATTCTCCAACCAAACTTTTTCATACCATTGCTGTAATATTGGAGCTGAAATTTGGTATTTTTGCATGAAATAGCGTTGAATCTGTGGATCTGCAATATTTACCTTCATCAGTTCTTCCTGTTCTGGCAACGAGAAATTGCTAACCGTATCCGCTAAAAAGTGGAGTAACTCACACATCCGTGGGTCTTTCGTCATAATTATGTCCGTTATTTCACATTTTAGACCGTGATGAATCGTCGGTCCTTCCAGTCGACTAATCAAATCTTCAAAATTACCTTCCCATTCTTCTGGATCCCAGGGCGACTGGCGACCATAGTTCGATAGGGAATCCTCACTTCTTGTTGTAAGTTCAGAGGAGATACTTGGCTCTGTGTCCTCATTTACTTCCTTGCGTACTTCGTCAGCTTTAATGTCCTCATAGTCGTCCTCGTCACTGCTGTCGCTCATCTTAACATCTTCTGCTTCCCATTCTCTCGTTCCCAATAAGATCGCTGAATAATGCTGGCCACCGTAGCGTAATATTATTGGCAATTTTTCGTGTTGTTTTGTCGTAATTTCTCGTCAAAATACCGCCATTTTGGTATAGAAATCCTCGATACTCATCGAATACTCGCCACTTGTTTGATAGCTTTTGCCATGCGACGTTCTTGTTTCAGGTGTGTAAAACTGAACTCCTGGCACCTTGAAACCTGGCGGATGACTTATGACATATATGTCCCGCTGCAGCACCGTACTCATGGTTAAGAGCGTATCGTTACTTCCCCAAGTATCCTGTGCAATATTAACCTCCAGTTGGGAACTGCTGTCTGCAAATTCCAGTAGATATTCTTGGAATAATCTCTTGGTTTCTTTTGGGGACGTCGAATCAGTACCCCTCTGTAGTTCTTTCAACGTTTCTTTTCGCACCCCTGGTGGAAACTTTATGTCGAAATCTAATAAAGCCCTCACCAGACACCCATGTTTCAACAATTTTGTCATCTAGTAATCCTTTGTTCTCCAGTAACTGATCGGAGCATGTCAAACCTTGGCAGACTGCGTAAATCTGGCAGTTTCCGGTTGCCGGTGTCGGGATGGATCGTAAATTTAATCAGTGTAAGACGTCTTGAATCGTTTTCAGCTCCGGTACTCCTACCTCTGTTACCTCTTTAGGGGTTGCTGCTGTTATCCGACCACTTTCTTCTTCCACTTGCGTTAGCATATTCACCAAAGAATTCTTGACTTGTCCTTCCATCATAAGTAACGTACTCGCCTTTTTCTTTAGAATATCCATCTTTTTCTTGTGTCGAGGTTTCTTTTTCTGTCTCGGCTCGTCTGAAGAGGATGAACCCTCGGTCTGGGCACCTTCGGCCACTTGCTGGGTTACGTTGTCTTCCACTTGTATCTTTGCCTTCATAGTTTCCGTTTGAACCCCGCCCCCTTTTCCTTTCGTGTTTTCCTGTAGCTTCATCTGTTCAAGATTCGCTTTTAAACTTGACTTGTAGGCTTGACGTCTTGACGTCTGCACCCGTTCGTCATCCGAATGTTGCGGACGAGATTCTCGTCTTTTCTTCTTAGGTTTGACAGTGACCCATTCAGATGGCGCAGAACTCGATTTATTTGGGTTCACTCCTGTGTTTTGTTCCTTTTTCGCCGTTTTGACCTCCTTAGGTGGTGCTGATTCTTCAGGCAATGTCTTGTTAGTTCGTTGAACTTTCTCCGTGTTTTCTTCCTCCGTCTCGTCTTCCTGCTTCCTTTCTTGATTCTTTTCCTCGTCTTGACGAAGCCTAACTGCTTCCACTTGATCGCGTAACTCCTCCATACTTCGAAAGGTCGACATAGCTGGCGTGAACTTCTTGAAATCGTCTACACTCACTTGTAAACAATTTGTTTTCAACAGATCCTCTAATGGAGCCGCACATTTTCTCATCGGGTGACCTACCTCCCCGCATCGTAGGCATTGTCGTTTGCCTCTCATCGCCGGGTGCTCAACTATTAGCATTGTATGTCCCCAGTAAATGCGGTTAATTCCTCTCAATACCGATGGGCATGCATCAGACTCGACAGTAAGCTCCCATAATGTTGACGTGTCCGAATATGGACCGCCTTTATCCAAATCATCAAGTTGAAAGTCGACTCCTAGGATCTTCCTCAAATATCCCGAAAGTTTTAGTAGATCAACTGATCTCGAAACATTCTTCAGAACACACGAATAGAATCCCGTGTAATCATATCTTTCACCATTGCTATCCACCTGAGCTTCCCATGCCGTTCTCTTCGTTTTCCCGTGTTCCTGATGTATGTTCCTGAGCGTGTGCTCAAACCTGTGGAACGGTACTTTCATTCCGGCGAACTTAGCTGCCATTTCCCTCGTAAAAAATGAAAGTATAGCGCATGCTTCGCTCCGTCATAACTTATACTCTTCACTTGTGCTACCATCTTCCATACCTCCATACCACCAGTTCCTCTTGTTACAGCCGCCGTGGCAATACTTTCTTGTAAACATTTCGTGCTCATGAATGCTTCTTTGATCGGACTCTCACCACTCAGATCCATCACTAAACATTCTTCAACTTGGGCTCTTATCGTCTGTACCAATCGAACTTGTTCATCAATTTTCATTATTCGCTTCACAAATTGCGGCATTTGCTTGGCTACGATCGTTCTTTCCACCAGCCCTTGCAAAATGCGCCATTCATCGTCAGTTCCCGCTCGTATCATCATCGGTGCATACTTTCCATAGTCTTTTTCGCAAACTCCACGTAAACGAACAATCTCCTCTGGTTTATACATCGTTGTCTTGAATAAGAAGGTCTTTTTGGTGAGTTTATCGTCCGATGTTTCCTGTGCCCTTCCGACAACCTTATTTACCCAGGGGCCGGTTGAAAAACCGCCTTCTTTACTTTTTCTTGACCTATACTTTTCCAAATAATTCCTTCGAATGATAACGACGACTTTTGTGCTTGAACTGCCGCTCCTACCACTTGCTGTCGCCATTCCATCCAATTTTTGCCTCCGTCTACCACTACTATCTCGAAATAGTCGAGTAGACGCTCTGCTTCCGGCGCCTTTAGAGTTGGAAATCTCTTTGCTGCCTCGGATAGTCTTGACGCAGGACCGCGAACTCGTACGTAAATGGCTGCAAACAAATCACGAACTAAATCAATCCATGCCTGTGCCCGTGGTCTTTTTGTCGACGCCTCCTTTAAAGCAATATACAGTGCTTTTGCCAGACTGTGTGGCACCTGCGCATCAGTTGGTGCCACACTTTGCATCAGGCTGGCAGCTGCCTCTGATCCTTCACCGTGCTTCTTTTGTTTAAAAGTCAAGTTTTTGTTCCTGACTTGGGATTGTGAAACCGGTAATACCGATTTCACCGGAATTATAGCCCCTTCCTTAGGTTCTGATTGCACTAATTCCGCTGATTTTTGGTCCGGTAAAACCGGTTTTTCCAACTGATTTGGTTCAACCGGTTTCCTCTTAGAAACTGACTCCGCATTTGTTACATTTCTGCCTGAATCTGCCCCTTTCGATTCCGATCCGTCTGCCGTTTCTGCGACGGTCTCCTTCTCGTCGTCTTCCATCGGGCTTCCATCGCCGTCTGGGCCGTCCGGCGCGTCATTTTCTCCAGCCGTGTCCCCTTCGTCCAAGACGATCGGCCTACTGGAGCTGCCTTCCCCTGATATGTTAGGCTCCGGGGGTGGGCCCGGATCATCAAGGGGTGCTCGTCCTGCGAAATCTTCAATCATAATAGTCCTAAACCTATACCAATAATCGGGATAGGGCCAATCCAGCAAATTTAGAACTGAATAGATCCGTACTATACAATTTGAGGTTCGACACAGTGTATAATACAGTATTAATACAGTATTAATACAGTATTAATACAAAATTACCGTAAAAGTCGGGTTAAGTGGGACACACGGAACCCCAGTAAGAAACCACAAAAACATAATTTAACGGTAATTCACCGGTCATCTGGTTTTGTGATAGTCCACAACATGTCCTATGAAAGGACATGTTGTGGACTAACCAGATGACCGGTGCTTATTACTGCCGTAGTAATCCATTAGAACGGATAAAAAGAGAGGGAATTCCATCCATCGACAAAAAGAGGATGAAGGGCATGCATTTTAGCGGAGGCAGTTCATTTGTGGTGAAATTGTGCGTTGAAAAAGGTTATCAATACAAATCTGCATATCATAATATTTAATGTTGTTTGAATGAAGTGATTTGTCCTTCCTAAGTAGAATTGAAGTGTTGTTTAAAGTAGTGAGTGATATCAAACAGATGAAATGATAAACACATACAGTGTGTTTATCATTTTATCTTACCTCTTGTAATACTTAGGCTAACTACTCTATAAAAGCTATTTCAACGCTAGATTAGGGTGTAGAATGGGTTTACACTTCAAACCTTACAGTCCATTCCTGTCTATCTAGCACGAAAAGAAAAAAATACGTTAAATACGTATGTATTTTTAATGCTGTATAATACGTCTGTATAAAACAGTGTTTTGATCCACACGGATCTATAGTCACACACCTTCATGTCCGCTTAAGTATGCCAGAAATTCTCCCTCCATCTGCCGGCTCGAAGAAAAATGATAAAGCTCTTCTGTGCGATCGTTGGGGTGGCGGGCAACGCGTTCGAGGTGGACATCGACGAGGCTGCTTCGGTGTCCGCGTTGAAGATCGTGATCAAGGAGAAGAAGCCGAACTATCTCAAGGACGTCGACGCAGACGAGCTGCAGCTCTTCCTGGCGAAGAAGGGCGACGCGTGGCTGGAGTCCGGTACTGAAGATGTGAAGAAACTGAAGAAGAGAGAGAAAACTGCAGTCATCGAAGCGCTGATGCATGAAGACTATGAGCTGCAGGGGGAGTCAGGCGTTAAGAAAGTGCTGATGGGTATGAAGCCTCCATCCACTGATCAAATCCACGTGCTGGTGGTGGTTCCCGAGCAATGGCAGCTTGTTCCAGCTGTGGCGACCGTTTTGAACAAGAAGAGAAAACTCTGTGAAATAAACGACTTGATAACACCATCTTCGTTCGCAAAATGTAAGGGAAGTGGTAGTTGGGTGAAATGGTTAAAGAAACTCAATGGTCAGATTGAGTGTCATCGAGTTGAAGGTCCTGACGACAAAACACCGATTCCGGTTGTGCTCTTAAACGAAACGTTCGCAAAATTGCAAGCAGATCAAATTTAGTCCGAACGACTGTGAATTTGTAAGGAAGCTGTGCCATGGTTTGTCCACTCCTTACGACAGCGAAGCAGCATTTGCAGAGAAAGCGCGGGAATTGCTAACAGAATACCTGCTTGTTGACAATCCAGTCTCGACGATCACACCGACAAGTGTTAATGGATCAGTGTCGGA
>MIQA02002309.1:0-21470 GCA_001887855.2 Sclerospora graminicola | reverse complement strand
ATTTCATGACTGTTGCTTTGAGCCCGCAGAAAAATCTGGCTCACAGTTTGAATGCACTCCACTTCTGGTCCTGCAGGTGCATGCCCAGTTTACATGTGCAAGCGGTCATTCTGCCTAGCCATCTCGATGCATTGGAGGCATTTTATAGACGCAGCTTCAGATGTAAAGGATTTTAATAGAAGCCGAAGAAACTGATGCTTCTGAGTGAGAATCGCTAAATGGCAATGCGGAAAGATTTGAGCCCTCTCCTTCCTTTGTCCAAAAACGAAAGACTCTGCCGCTAGTGATGCGCGATACAGGGCACTCAGTTACAAACGTAAAACGCAAGCGTCGTCGCGAAGAGGAGGAAAATGTACTGAAGGAGGTTTAAAGTAGGGATTGATTATGCAAGCACGTCGCAGAGAAAAGATAGACATCAAGAAGGCACAAGTGGGTACTGGGTGCTATCCAGATTGTTTTCTACCTTGCTCTTTTGTCACGTTTAATTTATAATGTATTTTCCACCCACGTTGATTTCTAGATGGCCTACGCAGCGTTGGATCGACTTTGTTAGCGTTGTGCATTCACCTTGATTTCCGCTGCCGGAACTATTAAAGGTATTATTTAGCAGGTGCAGCTCTTCAATCGGTACGATGTGATCGCACTGCAAAAACGAAGAACGTTGGTCCTTGTCAGAGCTATCAACTCGATGGCGCTTTCTAGACGTGATATTTACTTCATTTCGTCCATTTGTACTGTCCACAGAACGTGTACTATCGGCTGGTGTCACCCCATTACCATTGATAAAGCTTTCGAAGATGTCTGCTATCATCTTCAGTCCGTCCCGATCAATTCCATTCCCACTTAAGTCGACAAGCGCAAATGGCTTCACTTGAGCCCGTTTTATCAATGCTCCAAGAATTGCGGTCACGCCACGACTATACAACCAATTTCCCGCCAGCGATAAAGACGTGAGCGTACGATTGGTTTTGTCAGGACCAGTCATTTAGACTGGACCTCAGGACCAGTCATTCAGACTGGACCGCAACCAGTCATTTTATCTTTGACTTAAACACCATTCATTTTTCTTATTGCATTTTTTATATGGGTTATACTAAAACTAAGTATAACATGTTTGCGCAAGTAGGATAGGCGATACCATTAGGTGTGGGTACACCAACAAAACTAATGGTTAGGAAAGGTTAAATAAAATTCAGTCTTTAATTTTCCCACCAACGGCTCAAGTCCTCACAAGTGGTAGCACTTGTTGGTCGCTCCCTTCGTGCCTTTGCTGCTCGCTTTCGCTCCGCGCCTTCGCCGCTCGCTTTCGCCTCGCGCTTTCGTTGCTCGGTTTTGCTACGCGCCTTCGCTGCTCGGTTTTGCTTCGCGCCTTCGCTGCTCGGTTTCGCTTCGCGCCTTCGCTGCTTGGTTTCGCTTCGCGCCTTCGCTTCGCGCCTTCGCTTCCAGCCTCTGTTTTTTTTTGCTGCCCTTCCGCATCGCCGGTCTTTCGCGCTTCCTCGGTGCTTTCTTCGCTCTCGCTCTCTCGCTTGCGGCTTTTGTTTCGGCTGGTGGTGTTCAAGCTTGGTTCGGCGCCTGGTTCTTCTTCGTGTCGCTCGTCGTGCGGTGTTTTTGCTTGGACTTGCGTTTCCGTTTTCCTTGTCACGCGCCTGTTTGCCTGCTGCGCCTGCGATCTTCTTGCTTGCGCGGTTCCTGTTCCTTTGCGCTGCACCACTGCCTTGCGCCGGAATTAGGACAAGTACGCCTCGTTGGACGGCTAATTGGACGAAGAAGTTTCGCGCGGCTGAGATTGCGTCTTCGTTGGAACTCTGCTCGTAGCGTGGGAATTTCCGCTCGCAGTTTTATCAAGAAAGCTCCATCCCTTTGAAATCGCTGTCTAGCGTCTTTGAGTGTGTTGCCTTAACATCCACTGTAAGCCTAAGAGTCTGCTCCGCAGATAGAGCCACTTAGTCTGTGTAAAGTGGGGTACGGCTTGAAGTTGCAAAGCAGTTAATTCATCTGGGATAAGGTTAAACCTTTGCGCATTTAGCCGTTTATAGGCAAAGTAAGCCGTGAAGTTCTATGAGCAAGAAGCGAAAAGCTGAAGACAAGATTTCATTCGGTTGCAGCAACGCTTTCGTGTTTGACGGTGGGAAAAGGCTGAAGAAACGGCTAATAATCTCATCGCGTCGTTAAAGAAGACCCGGCGCATCGCTAAGATCCTGTCGAAGGAAATTACAAAGGAGAAGGCCATTCTTCCGAAACAAGGGACAACCTTATCGGAACCTCTACACCAAGTCGACGTTCTTCTGCAAGAAGTTGAACGCACACTTCTTAGGGATTTTCGCTATAATTTACGTGACCTACATAAAGTAAAGTACCTAAATTTACGTTCCTTCTCGATCATGGCTCAACCGTCCAATGCCGAGCTTATGCAGCAAATGATGCAGATGCTGCAGAGACAGCAGGAGCTTATCAATACATTGGCTGCATCTCAACGAGAAGGGGTTCTTAAAGTAGACGGACTTCGAATGCCGACTTACAGTGGACGAAGTGAAGAATCGGCGCGACTTTTTTACATGCAAATACACCAATACTTCAACGCCCGCGGAACGAATTGGAAGAGTGAGAGCATAGCCCCGCAAATCCTTGCTTTCCTTGGGAGCTTATTGTGGGGACCAGCGGCGCAATGGTTCTTGCTTCATCAAGAAGAAATCCACTCGGTGGACGAATTTTTCATCGCAATAGAGAACGAGTTTGTTCCTGCGGATCTACAACATAGTCTAAGAGATGATCTTCACCGGCTTAAGCAAACAAATTGCGCCGGTCTAGTGGACTATATCGCGAAATTTAGGCAAATTATTTCGCAAGTCACAGAAATGACCGAGTTCGATCAAATCATTTATTTTCAGCGGGGTCTACGGCAGAGAACTCAGGAAGAAGTTCGGTATCGACGTAGTACAACCTTGTCGAAAGCCATTACTGTTGCGCTTGATTTTGAACGCGCACATTCGGGTGGTTATTATAATCACGCCCCCGCACATCCTCGTCCTGGTCCACAGTATGGGGTCAGAGAATCTTTCCAGGATCCTGAGCCAATGGAAATCGACCATGCTCGGCCATTTCAACGGTCATCCCCATCTCCGCATCAACATCGCCTCTCCACCCAACCTAAGTGCGCGTACTGCAAGAAACTCGGACATACCATCCAGCAGTGTTATAGGCGACGAAACAGGCAGGCTGCTAACGACAACGATAACACTCCGGCTCGTGCAAATATTATTTTTTTCGAGAATGAGTCTGACCATGAATCCGTGGAAGAAGAAACAGTTGCCGGTACATCACATGAAGTTATCACTACACTAAGTGAAGCGGATTTTGCACCCTTTACGGGTAAAGACTTAATCGCCAAGAGCGGTTCTCTTGACCATCGTGCTGTCAATATTATGCTCGATTCTGGAGCCACATGTAACGTGGTCAAGCCAGGTTTGTTGCAACGTATCCTTTCCGAAGTGACAATTCAAGTTACTCGTTTTGACGGCACGAACACCATCAAGAAAAAAGTGAATAAAGGCGTTGCCAATATATCCTTTGATGGGTATCATTTTTCGGACGTTCCTGTCATTGAGTGGCCAATGAACAATTCCCATGATGTAATTCTGGGCAAGCCTTGGTTTACTACACATGAGCCGATTATCAATTGGCGTACGCATCTCGTTTCATTCGATAGTGGTGAGCTTCCAAACGGCGACGTGATTGCTCCGGTCCTTATTTCCTCTGCCGAGTTTTCGAAAAAGTTAAAGACCGCCCATTACGAAGAAATTTTTCGAATTAAAATTTGTCAGGTCTCCGAATCGGAAGTTCCTTGCGAGCAAAAATTAAAGACGTTGCTCGATTCATTTACAGATGTCTTTCCGGACAAACTACCGAATTCGCTTCCTCCGCATCGTTCTGTGGAGTTTGAGATAAACATGCAACCGGGCGCTCGACCGAGTAATCGTCCGCCGTTTCGCCTCTCGCAAGTTGAACAAACAGCCTTACAGAAGTTCGTCGAGGAGAATCTTTCCCGGGGGTGGATTGAATTATCGGACTCACCCTGGATGTCGAACATATTTGGCATTCCCAAAAAGGACCCAACCACGGGAACTAGTTTGTCGCGCTCAGAATGGATCCGTTCCGGGAACTCCAATGTGCTGTTACGTTGGGTTATCGACTTCCGTTATGTCAACTCCCAGTCAGTTGTACCCAAAATTCCATAACCGCGAATCGATGAGTTATTCGATAAGATGCAGGGTATGAGCTTTTTCACAGTCATCGACTTGGCCCAAGGTTATCATCAAATCATCATCATCGTATTCACCCGGATAGCAAGAAGTACACCGCGTTTCGTACGTCTAACGAGACCTATCAATGGTGCGTTGCTCCAAAGGGCCTCGCGGGAATGCCTGGAATTTGGTCACGCTTAATGCGTGTTCTTTTCGGGAAATTCCCATTCGTGGTGGTCTATTTGGATGACATATGCGTGTTTTCTGTCACTTATGAGGAGCATTTGGAGCATTTAGCTCTCGTTTTTGCCGCCTTACGCACCGAAAAACTCTACGCACACATCGGGAAGTGCAAGTTTGCACGCAAGGAGGTCACCTTTTTGGGGCATACGGTTTCCGGCAAAGGGTTGGCTGTGGATACTACCAAGACAGAGGCAATCACGAAGTGGCCAACACCGCTCTCAGTCAAGGAGTTACAAAGTTTTCTAGGCCTTGCAGCTATTATCGCCGCTTTATCCATCAGTTTGCCGACATAGTCCTCCCGTTAAGCCATCTGGTCAAGAAGGATACGCCATGGGTCTGGACCGCCTCGCAAGAAGCTTCCTTCTTACGGCTGAAGGCTGCCCTCCAATCGGCACCTGTGCTCACCTTGCCCAACTTTTCTCGCCCGTTTGTTCTGACGACAGATGCGTCCGGGTCGTGTGTTGGGGGGTGTTATCTCAATTTTTGGGTGGTCACGATCATCCCATAGCTTTTTATTCCAAAAAGCTGGGCGTGCATGAGCTTAACTGGCCTGCTCACGAAAAGGAGCTCTTTGCCATCAAAGCTGGGTTAGACAAATGGCGTCATTATCTTTACGGTCATCAATTTGAGATTTTTACCGACAGTAGCGCCTGTTCTTGGCTGCTTCACCACCCTAAAGTATCTCCCAAGCTAGCTCGGTACTTAACCACGTTTTCTCAGTATACGTTTACGATACACCACATTAACGGGGCATTAAACGTCGTAGCTGATGCGCTCTCGCGTCGGCCTGATGATACATTGGCAACGACAATACGCTTTCACGAGTGTGATTCCAATTGTCAACAACGGGGTTCGCGTTTACGTTGTTCTCCCTCGGCGCCACCTCTGCCCCGGGAGGGGTGTGAGGGGATGAAAGTTGCGGCCTTATTGGCAACGTCACATGTCGAGCTGTCACCAGACGTTTGTAAGATGTTTCAACAAGGTTATCAAAGAGATGCGGAATTCAAAGAGGCATGGTATCATCCGGAAACTAGTTCACTGTTCGTGAAAAACGAGGAGCTACTGTTTTTGCGTTCAGCAAATAAGCTCACGCGCCTTTGCGTTCCAAACAACAATCCCTTGAGAACTCAAGTCATATCGGAGTATCATGACTCATTCATAGCTGCTCATCCTGGCACTCGCAGAACATTCTTGCGTGTTGCGCAATGGTACTATTGGAAATCCTTGCACAAAGACATCAAAGAATATGTCAAAACGTGTGAAACCTGTGCACGTTGGAAGCATGACAACCAAAGAAAAACGGATTACTCATGCCAATTCCTATTCCCGATGCATGTTGGCAAGTAGTGTCCATGGACTTTATCACGGGGCTTCCTATTTCAAATGGATTCGATGCCATTTTAACGGTTGTCGACAAGTTTTCAAAACGCACAAAGTATGCAGCGGTGCACGTCAAGGATGATGCTCAAAAAACAGCGAAAGTGTTTTTTGACAGTGTGGTGCGTCACCATGGTCTTCCAGAAGCCATCATCAGCGACAGAGATAGCAAGTTTACCTCGACGTTTTGGAAATCTCTAATGACAACCATGGGTGTTCGGTTAAGTATGACCACCGCCCATCGGGCCCAAGCCGATGGACAAACGGAACGACAGAATTTAGTCGTCGAAGATGCTCTTAGATGCATGGTATCATACCATGGCACCGATTGGACAGAGCATCTGGGAAGTATCGAGTACGCCCATGCTACACTCGTTAGCGCATCAACAGGATACTCTCCCTTCGAAATTGATACGGGAAGGAAAGAACGGACACCATGGGAAAAATCGCTGGAGTCAAAAAATCCCCAAAAGGAGAATGATGTACAAGCTAAAGAATTTGTGGAAGCTCGAGCAAAGATAATCGAGCAAGCTCGTAAGAATCTGCTTAAAGCCCAAGCTACGCAAAAGCACTACTATGACCAAAAACGCCGCCTTAACCAAGTCGAATTTAAGGTTGGAGATCTAGTAATGTTGGATACGCGTATAGTATCGTTGAAACACGCCGCCAAAGACATGGAAACAAAACGGGCAAAGTTTGCGGCAAGAAAGATTGGGCCATTTGAGATAATAAAGATGATAAATCCAAACGTGGCAAGACTCAAGTTACCACAAAGTATGAAGAAGATCAATCCAACATTTAACGTGGATGTGCTGTCAAAATATGAGCCAACGCCTGAGAGGTTTCGTAGTCGACCTATACCGAAAGCGTCCAAATTCGTGGATAACGACACCGCGGATAAGCTTCAAGTTATCGAGCGCCTATTGAAGAGAAGTCAGTTTAATCGCCAACCACACTGGCACGTCCAATGCAATGGAGAAACAGAAGAAGAAGCAAGTTGGGAGAAAGAGAAGAACATTCGCCATGTCTTCCACTGGAAGGATCTCGTCGCCGATTTCAAGCAGCGTCAACGAGAGATCAAATCGGGGAGGATGTCAGGACCAGTCATTTAGCCTGGACCTCAGGACCAGTCATTCAGACTGGACCGCAACCAGTCATTTTATCTTTGACTTAAACACCATTCATTTTTCTTATTGCATTTTTTATATGGGTTATACTAAAACTAAGTATAACATGTTTGCGCAAGTAGGATAGGCGATACCATTAGGTGTGGGTTACACCAACAAAACTAATGGTTAGGAAAGGTTAAATAAAATTCAGTCTTTAATTTTCCCACCAACGGCTCAAGTCCTCACAAGTTTTCAAGCGCAGTCAACAGCCGAGCAGATACACCAGCTTCAGTCAGAAAGACATAATTTGCTTCTAGGTACGTGACGGACGAGTTAGCCAAGAGAAAATCAGCCAGGACATCACCAAATCCATCGTTGAAAAAATTGCGAGCAACATTCAAATGCCTGAGTGTTTTGTTGTGCCCCAGCGCTTGAAATAAACAGGTGGCACCTTCGAGACCGAAACTGCAGTAGCTTAAGTCCAAGTGAGTCAATAACGTCGCCGATCCAACAACAGGAGAAGCCAGCATTGGTGTCAAGGCGTGTATTGCTGGGACACGGATTTCCTTATTGTGTGATAGGTCAAGACGTTCCAGATTGAGCACGCCATCCATGCTTGCTCGGCAGATAGCTTCAATGGTCTTGAACGACACATCGTTGTGATCAAGTCGAAGGTATCGTAAAGCCAGTGGTTTTCCTATTTCCGCAAGCCCAACAAATGCATAATCTCCTAGCAAGTCAAACTCTAAGAAGAGTCGCTCCAGCGCTGGGAGACGAAGTGCTGCATTGATGAGCAACTTCTTGTCAAATGCTTTGATCGAGTCAACCACTTTCAGCTGCAACAATTGTGGCATCGCCCCCACCAAAGCTACCAACATGCGATATCCTTTCGATTTCAATTTTACCTTGACAAACTTTAGCACGGTAATTCTGCATGTGTCCAAAGGTTTTTCCACTGGAGAGGTTGGTTTAGCCAGTGTGGTATAAAGACTAGCAGCTCCACTATCACTTAGGGTGCCGCAACGAAATTTTAGCTCTGTAAGACGAGAATTCTCTTTCACTAAGCGTCTCATGGTCTCCCAACAAAAGTTTTGTTGATTCAGATGCATTACTTCTAGACTCCGAAGGTAGCACAGCGCTAAGAGTATCTTCGCGTTGTCTTTGCAGATAAATCGACCGAACAATTTAAGTCTTCTCACGACATCGACAAATAGCTTTTGGTTTTCCATCATTTCGTCCACATGTCCTAAATGTTTCTGGTTCGGCCGATCGAGCATGTTTAAGAATTCTAATTCCCAAAACACGTGCCTGCAATTACGTGCACGATCCTTCGTGTTCCGCGAATTCCTAACCAAAAGCCAACTAAAATCACATGGTCTCAACCGAGTCTCCCACTCGCGCTGTAGCTCACGGTCAAACAAAAACTTATCGCCTGCTAGTGGATCGAATCCATCCCGCGGTTTTTTCCCTTGAAACTTTGCAGCCGCTTCCGAAGCCATCTCTATCTCGCGTAGACGAAATTTCGACAGTTTTCGAAAGACCTGGTGGCGGATGAATGTGGGTAGATACTCGATATAGGCAAGTAGTTCCTGCACAGGCGTATGGAGCGCTACAGTCGCTACTGAAAGCTCCACCAGTGACGCCATCAGTGATTTTTTATTAATGAAGATACAAAAGAAGCTTGAATGATGGGAGATGATGATCGTTATTGACCATGCATCAAACTAGTATTTTTCCAAAGCCACACCTACTAGGGTAGATTCAATAGCAAAGAGTACCGTAATTACGAAATATGTGACCATGTCTTGAGTCCAGACCCATTCAAATGTGACACCCGGTCCCAGTGCTGGCTTAAGTGCATTACGTTTTAATAATCAGGTTTGGAATAGAGGAAGACCTAAAATTACATGCGCTGCTAGAAGTTGGTTTTAATCTCAGAAGGGGTCTCTGTCCTCATTAGTCTCCATACGTTAGACCCCATGAAATCAGGCGGTGCCTGGTTTAGCAAAGAATTGGATGTGAGTGAAGCTCAATTCTTGAAAGCAGTTGACATTTCATCGCAAAACTTGTGCTTGTCCAACATTATTGGCCTCGATCTGAAGAATGAACCACACGAATGTTCGTGGGGAGGCGCCGCTCCAGACTGGCAAAAGGGGGCCTCGTTAATTGGGAATCGCATGCTCGAAGGCTGTCCGTGTTTGTTGATAGGTATTGCTGGGTCAGGGCGGTGACGCTTGGTAGTAGGACAAATATCTACTATGATTGATGGGGTGCTGGTCTCGAGAACGAATCCTCCAGTGCTTAACAAGCAGAATAAAGTCGTCTGGGCGCCTCATTACTATAATACAGGCGTGTATCCTGCCTGGTATCACTATACCTCAACATCTGCCCAAGAGGCTTCAGGTGCATTCAAGACATATGTTGAACTCGATGGTGAGACGTTAAGGTATAATGTCGAGAAGACAATGGACGCCATGTTTGGCTATTTGCTTCAAGCGGACAAGACTTCTGCCATGGTCATGGGCGAATTTGCCGGGCTGTATAGTAAAGACGCACATCCGTTATAGACTAAGAAGCGGACGACAGATTTTACTGTCCAAGTGATGCTGAAAGAAGGATATGCAGGTGCTTATAGGTGGTCGTTAAACCCCGAGAGTGCGTATCAATACAATCCTGCCGATACGTTTGGTCACTTCACAGAAGGTCTGTTACCAGATGACTGGTTAGCACCAAACAACGAGTTTCTCAGAGGGAAGGCGGCAATGGACGCGATCAAGGATCTCAAGAGGTTTCCATGCTTTCCAGTAAAGAAATAGCTCGTAAAAACAGAATGAAACGAACTTGGTAACACCACAGCAAGTCGTAAACAGACATGTCTAGTTCGCGCTCTAGCTCCAAAAGCCTTGGCAATTGTCACGTTCTTAATCAGCTTAGAGCAATTACGATGAGTAAACCTCTATCGTCTCTTGTCCTTTTTGCAATCACTTCTTCTTCTTCTTGCTGACATCTCACCCCCACCTGTTTTCAAGACGTCCTTTTAAAGACGTAGAGTGGGCGGCGCCTGTCCGGCAGTCGTTTCGTCAAACGTTCTGAGTCGCTCTCTCTCTCTGCCTGGCGCCCCTCTACGTCCATCGTCTCACTCGAGATTCTGCCCTTAAAAGCTCACCACCATGGAAGTATCTCGACCAGCAACAACTACGACAACGACTGATTCGATGGCGGCGAATCCTCCTACTGGGATTTTTCACTCCGACAATTAATCTATAAATGCTTTTATTATGACCAATAAAAGGCAAATAAAAATTTTCCACGATCTTGGGGTACGGAATAGTAAAAAGCATGGTACGGAATAGCCCCGCCCGGATTTCGAGGATTCATTCTGCCCATCTGTTCAGACAAGTCGCCGGCATCTTTTCCAGTGCTGCCTCCGACTCTTTTCTCGGTGCACTCAATAAATTTTATAGATACGAGCGACGCACTTCCTATATTCATAGTTGGTTGAATACGTCTCATTATACTTACAATCCAACCAAGTTGGTTCGACGTTGGATTTTCGTCCCTAGTGGGACTCGAACCCGCAATCTCCCGGTCCCGGGGGCAGGGCCTTAACTACTGCACCAACCGAGGTCGGCTATATATTCATAGTTGGTGGCAACTTCATCAGATATGCACGCGCAAGAGAGCATTTCTGGTCGTATTAAAGCGCCTTGTCCTATACGTACCCGGTAAAAACAGTACGTTCTAGCAGGAAAGACTCCGGACCCCGCTTTATATCAGCATCTATGCAGGTGCTGATAAAGCGGGGTGCGGAGTCTTTCCCGCATTAAGCTCACATTCACAGGTTTCAATTGGCCAAAAGTTCAAAACGAGGGGGCAAATGGTTGAGCCCAACCCATCCTGCACTGCATCAACAAAAGCTCCGTACATTTGTTTGCACAATTTGCTGTTCCTAAGGTCATAACGCAATTTGATCACCAGCTCAAAAGCAAATACCAGTAGTATGCGTGTCTCCTCGCTCGCACTCTTCACTTCTTGCGCCCTCCTGGTAAGTGCCAGTGGTGCTTCAAACATCGGAGGCAACCCAATCACATCGCACGACAAGCCAGCTAGGGTCAAATCTCTAGCAAACGACGAAGAGAGGGGGCTAAAGAGTGGGTACCTGACCGTGAAATGGTTAATGCTCTCTGGAGACAAGGCTTTGGAAGACTTTTTAACCCATGCAAAAATATCACATCCAACTGCCTCCGACATCGTTGAAAATAAATACTTTCCAGCATTAGTAAAGGCAACGAAACCAGCCGAACTAGTGAAGGCGATGCCGAAAACGATTAAGGACAAAGACTTGGCAATGGCGCTTTATGAGGCGAAAAAGTCCGGGAGAATAAGCGAGAAAAACGCAGATGAACTGATAAATGCGCATTTCCTGCAACCTGTGGAGGGTAAGCATCAAGAAGAACCGCTCAAGAGTGCTTACGAGATACTGATGAAGACCAACGAATATTCCTTCACTACGTCCATTGATGAGATCGAAGCACTGGAAAACTATATCAAGTATCAAGCATCTCTAAAACTAAAAACAGTGGACAAACACGATTTGCTGGATCGATTATTTTCTACGCTGGAAACGGGTGCTGGTGGTAAAGCCAACGTTTTATCGACGATAGCTAGACATCATACGGAACCTGGAGCAGTGCGGCTTGAGAAAAAGCTGTATGAGCATTTGATGAAACCGCCTACGGAAGATAATGCTGCCCATCTATTGTTCAAATATGGCGAAATGGAGAAGATGGGGGTCAAGATTTTGGACAGCCAAGAAGAGTTGGAAATGCTGGAAAGGTTTTATCGCAAGTCCCCGGGATCAGTACCAATCTTCTATGCGGAGACAACTGTCAAGGCTTTAAGGGCAGGATTCGACAACGACCAGAAGGTAGCTGATCTAATTATGAAGGCGATGAAAGATCCAGATGAAAAATTTCTAGGTCCCGCCCTGGGGTTGGAGAAAGAGTATCTCAGTCAATTGCGGGAAGAAGCCACACTGGAAAATTTTGAGGAGACGGCGTTCTAAAATCTTGGCAAGAGTGACCGTGATTTATTGCGTACGTCTGTAGACAGGTCTCGCGATTTTAACCGTTAAGATCGCGAAAGATCGTAGGAGGTTAGACTTGTAATTCGTTTGCAGTATTTGCCCTAATATAACTTCCAGCTGGCTCATAAATATCCCCCCTTTGCCACTATTTTATCGCGATGACACGAGTAAGCTTCCGATTACGTAAAAAGTCCTTGGCATGTCAAATGGGAGTTGCTAAGGAGCAGGTGTACATAAACGAGATCGCACAGCGACAGTCTATGGTACACTGTGCCAACCAATATGTAGAAGTAGAAGACTTACTTCGACATATGCATCTTTCGTCTTACATCCTGTCGTCTTTAAAATTAAGATCTCAAGCTTAAAGTTAGTTTAACGGACAATCCACGAGGAGCGCTGCTCATTAAGCGCCGCAACTGAAACTTGCCTTGAAGATCGCTTACTTGTGGGAAGAACTACATACTTGTGTTCCGTCACCACATACTCCTATATTTTGTAAAAAGAACAAGTGTGCAAAATTTTCCTGATGCTTGCCGTTTTGAATCATTTCTTCGCACGTTTTGCCCCCACCGTGAACGGTTTATTCTCGACATTCAAAGTCAGCACTTTAGCGTCCTGAAGACTTTCTTGCTCCCAGTCTCTTAAGGCAGGTACCGGTAGTAGTCTACCGGTACACTGAACGTTTTAACGCAGAAAATATTATACCGAAATTGAACGGGTCTCTTGAGGAAGGAATCTCGTGTAGCATCGCGTGTCAAAAGCGGGCACTCGATATACTCTAATTGACTACAGACGGATCGTTGTGCAGCGACATTCAAATTGAAAAGCTCTTCCAGAGTAGCGAGAGTTTTGCCTCGGATTTTATCCATGTACTGTAACGCTTTTGAGTTTAGCGGCCATTTTTTCGCTGCAGCCGCATCTTTCTCGTGCTTCTTGTAGCTTTCTTATTCCGAGTCCATAATGGGAAACAAGCTCAAAATTCTTCCACAACGTTTACCACCATTCCTCTCACGTCCAGCACTTGAAAGCGCGGGGATTTTTCCATCACGTAATCTTTGAGGTCACTGACTAGCAGTCGCGCGTTTTACTCGCTCTCCCAGACTTATTGACTGGTACAATGTACCTGGTACAAACCAATGTTTAGTGACTCCCCTTTATGACGTTGTAAGATCCCGTTTTTTTATGTACACCTGCTGCCTGCTTCTTAGCAACTCCCGACCAGGGTAGCAACTTCCGCTACATCCAGTTAAGCGAGAGACAGACTCAGTCACCTATCCCTAAACCAAAAACCCTTACTGCTCGCCGGAAAGACCCTAAGCCCGCTACGGCTTGGAAGCAAAGCCTCCGCTTGCATTATGGGCAATGTTGGGTCCTGGGTTTACATCCGCGTGCTACGCACACGGCATGTAAACCACAGGCAAAAACTTAGGTTGTGTGCTCTTCCTGTGTGGTTGTCTCGTTTCTGTGTGTTTTCACGGTTTATGTGAATTTCCAGTGTTTATGTGTGTTTGTCATGTTTTTTGTGCCCTTAACTGGATGTAGCGGAAGATGGTTCGCCCGACCAGAAGGGAGCGACCAGAGCGCACCCTGATCTACGAACCATATGTTTGTAGCCACCTAGATGTAAAAACCCTCTTATAAGGTAGCCTACATTCTGCTTTTGTGGATTATCTCGCTTTCGGACATTTTTCTTTAATGTCACGACAAAGTACATGGCTGCCATAGTCGATGTCAAACAAATTAGAAGCCTCAGTGATACAGTATACTGTACCTAAGTATCATCTTGCTAGTACTGCTAGCAGATTTTTTTGAAAGAAAAAACAACCAACGGACAATAATGTCACTTGTCGCTTATCCCATAATTCCCAGGTCACGAAAAATTTATGCTCATTTTCATCGCTGCTAGCATCTTCCTCTGTGCTTGACTCAGTACTATTCGAAGAGCAGTGTTTTTCGTTTTTTCTTCACTGCTAGCTTTCCCCTCTTCCACTTCAAATATGTGCTTGCTCCAACATGGAAACTACTTGAAATTCGACTACCACGGCAGTAGACGCCAAAAATACGCAACCAATGTCTGCCAAAATCTTCTTGTCCGCTGCTGTCTCCTCGGTCCAAAGAAACCCCACCAGAATCCATCTTTACACAAAAGTTCCACACACCACGTTCACATAGTGAACATTCTGGTGTCGACAAAAGTTGCGATTGTGACCGTTTTTCAGGCTCCAATCCTTATTCTCTTCTTCCTTTGCAAAGTCCACCGACGATCCATTGTCAGCAAGAAATCTAACGATAAAGACATGGACTCGGATGTACGGTCCATCCTTCCTCCATGGCATACGATACAGCCAATCTAACCACCATCGAGACCGCTGACTGCTTTCACCACTCGGTGGTTTAAGCCCCACGATACAACACCTCGCTTCATTGGTACAGATTGGTACAGTGACAGGAATGGGGGTGGAAAAACATGTTTGCCGAGTAGTGGTCAAACTACTATTTGATCCGCGTTCACGCCCAGTGACATGACGATGTAAAAAACAAAAGAGCGAGTGCTCGACGGCGTGCACGTATGAAATGTGTGTTTTTCGCGACGCCAGGCGGCAAGAGTGCGTGGGGATCCATTCACCTGTGTCGCGGAGAAAATATAAATCCCTCATTAAGTGACAGCGATTTGAGAAGCAGTTTTATTCGGCTCGCTTGACTTTAAGCTGAAGAAGGCCTTCTTTGCTCGACCTCATCACTTCCAGAAGCGTAAAGTACTCGCGCAGCATTCGACGCGATACATAATCAGGTGAGAACATGCGTGCTTTAAGTACCACACCGATATGCGATTCCACATAATCGCAGCTTCAGGGCGTGCCTCTAGCTCCAACGCTGACGAAATCTCTGTAAGTAGTTGATCACGACGAGCAGTCTTTAAGAACCGCAAACCTTCGGGATGGTTTAACAAAAGTGTATACATTTGACAAACAGGACGCAGATAAGGCACATGGTCTGGTATCCAATACGAAAAAGCCCTTGTTGCCTTGATCGCAACGGAAAAAGCCCGAGAAACGCTTAAAAAACTTTTTTTTCAAATAGCTTCTGAAAGCTGCGGTGGATTTGTTAGGGGACCTTCAAGCATTTCAGAGATAATAATATCCCAGTTCCAATTCTTGTAATTTGTTTTTGTCTGTGAGACGGAAGACAGACGACACTAGCGATCTGCTGTAGAGCTCGTAGAGTCGACGGTCGATTTGTATCGCGCAAGAGCTAAGACGCTAGCTGTACACCATTACCACCACTGTCACCGTAGGGTACAAGAGATACACCACGAGAGGCAAGGCTACCTGAGTTCGCATCGACAGCATTAGCTAGCTCCCCCAGCATCTCACTAGCTCGAATTGACGTTTCCACGTTGTAAACGCTCTGAAATACTCTTTACATGATCCCCCAAGGACATTGTAGTCGTGGTTGTAACCGAAGTTGACGATACTAGACGGAGAAGTGCAAGCAACTAGTCGCCAGTGCTGGTCCGGAAGCACACGCGATGCCATTCGCAAAATATCCACAAGCAAATCCATTGCTGGCTCGGCCAGTGCTCGAGACGGAGCCGTCCTTAGAGTTCCTAATGCATCCAGGATGCAACCATGACCGTGCAGTTGTCCAGTAGATTGTGGTTCCCTGCAAGTGGCATTTGCTCTGCACTTGACAGAGATATAGGATAGGTCGCGATGGCGTGTCAGCTGCAGTGTCTGTTGCCGACTTGTCAAAGCTTGTTTTCTTGTAAAAACTATCTCGCAAATAGTAGACAAGACTGTTTTCGGAACGTCCTCACCCACTGGCCGTACCAGTAGCTGAATCAATAACTGCAGGCCTTGTCGACTTGCCATCGTTCGCTGTCTTCGCTCATTTCCTGCAGGTAGATCCGTAACTGTAAAAGGCGCCACTAAAACCTGTGAATCGACAAACGGCTCCACGTTGGTGGCTCATTCAGTATCATCAATAGCGTCATAAGAAGCAAATCGGCCAGATCTTCTTGAAATGGTGGCTCAAGAATGGCATCGACCAATAGTTTGGTGCCATTTGCTTGCTAGATCTAACTCTCGCATCGTCTCTAAAGACACTCGCCGCATTTTGTCGTCCTCGTGTCCTGCAATGGCGGTCAGCAATGCCACAAGACTTGTTGGCATCTGCGCGGCATCGATATCCATCACCCTACGCACCACTTTTAAAGCTTGCAGTCTTTTTTCTCGCCATTTGCCTCCGCTTCAGTAAACGCACTACAAATACTGGTAAATTGAGATCCACAAAGTGTTTAACGCTGCTACTGCTACTGATCAGGGCTCTAAGCGCTCCTGCACGCGTAGATGTGACCAAGTTACACACTAATCGACGCATAGTCTTCATAAGTCGCTCCATCGGAAAACTATCGAGCAGGAACGGGTCATTCTTTAGTTCCAACTTATAATCAATGGTGTATACAACTTCGTGAGCTTTAGAAAGAAAATGAAAAAAGTAACAGTCGTACGTAGCAGATGCGGCCGGTGTTGGAATTACGAGTTGATTTTCGATGAAAATGAAATTCCAAGTTAACAAAACAGCGTGGACCACTGCATACAAATTTTAGGTTATAAAGTACGATTTAGCACTTAATAACTTAATAATACATTTTATTACATCTTTTACTTACAACAACACAAGCGACTGACTTCTGGTGGTAGTGCGGTGCGGAGCGCCTCTACCAACTAACTTAAACGCTAAGTAGAAAAACAGGGTCGCCAGTAATTTCTGACCGGATTGCAGGCACCGGGCGCTACATTGCTGGTGCCTGCTACTTTACGCTAAAAACCACTTTTCCTACAGGTTATGAGCCCCAGGAACCACGGGCTCTGACCGCATTTTGAAACTACCGAAAGTGAATTGTTTGTGGAGTTTTCTATCTCGTTCAAAGTTTACGTTTTTGTTTCGATTACTGGAGACTATTTTGGTTTTCTCGTGTGGATTGTTTCCTGTTGTTACGACTACGAGCAGGTTTCTCTGCTGATTTTAAGTTTCTCACTGGTTAATACTAAAAGATGGATGAAGAAAAGGCCAAAAAGGCCGATACGAATATGGATACGATTCTGGAATATCTAAAACGCATGGACCGGCGCCTCGAGGCAGTAGAAGAGGCGCGGTCGCAGGGTTCGGCTCCCAGCACGTCGCCAGGGTCCAACAAGGGCTCTGAATACGCGAGTGCTTTTCGGGACACCCTGAAAAACCACGGGCCGTTCGGGATGAAAATGACCCTGAACGACCTCGGTGGTGAAGAAGGTATTGGGCGCGGGGGTGGTATAAGGGGCGGTGAAGAGGCCTCACCACCGATGCAGGCGCCGGGAATAAACGTGCCGGGAATGGCAGCCGGGGCAGGAGTGCCGGGAATGGCAGCAGGCGTGGGTATACCCGTAAATTTAGATGGCAACCCGGTGGCAACCACGAACGGGGTTAAAATCCCAAGGTTAAGCTGCCAAAATTTCTCTGGAATTGAAATTTACCCAGGCCTAGGGTCGGGGTTCAAGAAGTGGGCGTATCTCTTTATCGAAGCCCTGGAGATAGCCGAAATTGCTTCCGGTTTCGTATGGAACGACCGTTTAAAGGTCAACAAGTTGGGAGAGCACCTGGAAGGTGTTGCTCTCAAGTATTTCCAGGCTAACATTGGTACCTGGTTGCAAGCGTCGCCGAATCTTTATTTCGTGCTGGAGCAAATGCTGAGTGCGTTCAAAGTGAACATCTCGCACTATCAGGCAGCACAGCTTTTCGCGGCCGAAAAGGACCCAAAAAGGTCCTGGACAGAGCATTTCCTGTACCTGGTTGCGTTGGCCCGTGAAAGTGATTCGAACGAACGCTTAATTGTGGAAAATATTGTTAAGTTTGCGGCCCCAAGGTTGAAAATTGCGTTGATGGTGCGGTACAATCCGCAAAGACAAGACCACCTGCAGCACGCCCAGGAATTGATATCCTGGGTGCAAGAACTGGTCGATGACGCTTACAAGCTTAAGCGACCGGGTTTTGGACGACCCGCGGTAAACTCGATAAATGAGCAGGGTGGCAAACGTGTCTGTTATGGTTGTGGGCTCGAAGGGCACATAAAACGAAATTGCCCGCAACAAGAGCCCAAGAAGGGCCATCACAGGAACGAAAGACGCGGGCGGCAGGGCCCCAAGGATAACGAAAGACGTTTTGTGCTGTCTACGAGCGAAAGCGCGGAAGAAGACGCCGAAAAAGCAGTTTTCGGTGATGATTTGTGGATTGTGGACAGTGGGGCGAGTCGCCACCTAGTTTCAGACGAAAGTCTTCTGGAAGATGCGCGTGAATGCGGTCAGGAAGACGCATTAACTCTTCCAGACGGTGGGTCACTACAAGTGACTAAAGTTGGACAAGTCACACTGCGTGCAAGCGATGCCACTACAAGAAGCGTCAAGATTACGCTTACGGAGGTTTACTTTGCGCCGAAACTGGCGAAAAACCTCATATCTTTGGGTTGTTTGCGAAAGAAAGGGTGTATTCTAAGAGATAACGGAAAAAGAATGGAGTTATTTTTTCGAAACCAAGTTTTGTTTAATATTGAAGTTTATGGTTCTGTTTTTGTGGCTCATCTGCGTGCAGACAAACCATTAAATTGCAGTAAAACGTTTTCAAACATGGTCATGAACGTAGCCCAAAATGATGTAGGAGACGAAGTGCAAGAAGGCACCCTACATCACTTCCATGCACGGCTCGGGCATATTTCTTACGACGCGGTTGAAAAATTGGCCCGAGACCCGAGGGCAGGCATTAGAATTACGGACCACTCACGTCCTAATTGCCTGACCTGTGCAGAGGGCAAGGGATACAAGACTAAACAACCAAAACAAGATTCCGGAAAGCACGCACCGATCGATCGCGTGGGTGGGGTGATATGCAGTGATTTGAAAGGCCCAATAACCCCACGCGATCGGCGTGGAAACAGATTTCTCGTAGTGTTTGTAGATCACTACAGCAATTACGTGCGAGTTTTTGCGGCACGAACGAAAGACCGTGCCGCAAAAATGTTTGAACATTTTTTGGTTTGGTTTGAACGCGAGTTCGACTGTCGAATTCACGTCCTGCGTACTGACGGCGGGGGTGAATATCGCACGGTTGATCTGTTCTGCAAACAGACGGGCGTGCGGCGCCAAATTACCGTGGTCCGGTGCATGATCTTTGGGTCGGGTGTGCCCTTAATTTTCTGGACGGAGGCGGCGGAGTATGCCACGTACATACTCAATCGCAGTCCGACCAGAGCAAATCCTGGAAGGGCACCCCCGATCCAAGTTCTTACGAAGAAACCGACAAATATTGGAGATATCGTGGTTTTTGGATCCCCGTGCATGGTGTACAGGGATCCGCGGTCGAAGTCGCTTGCGAAGCACGCCGAGAGGGGCTTGATTCTGGGAAAAAGCGACGAAACGAAGGGGTACAAGGTTTTGCTACTGAAGGATCGGGTCGTAACGACCACAAGACACGTCACCCAGATTGAAACCCTGAGTGACGCTGCGAACCAGCAAATTGCGAAGCTATTGGGTGACCCCGAGGGAGGGGCACCCGTATGTGAAACGCGCTCGAAGATCGCAGAGACTAAAGAAGACGGGTCCACCGGGCGTACCAAGGAGCGAAAACAGGCTGAGGTGCGGAAATCGGGATGCAAGATAAAGGCGACACCGAAGGCAAAAGCGCTCTAAAAGTCGAGGCAGAAAGGAAAAACAAAGGGAAAGTCCCTGGACCGGGTAGGCACCTCGGAAGGAGACGATAACGAAGGTGCCTCGGCAGAACAGGAACCGGGTGAAGTGACCCCGGCTGTTACAAGTGACCATGGAAGCAATCTTTTATGTGCATTTGCGGTTGTAGAGTCGGGTGCAGACGAAAGCCGTGCGGCGGCATCTGAACCCGACCCTACGAGCTATTTCGAGGCCCACAAGGGCAAGTTATCTCGTGAGTGGAAAGAAGCGGAAGATGCAGAGTTACGGTCTTTGGAGGAGCTAGGAACTTGGAAAGTTGTCCGAAAAAGAGATGACAAGAAGCCCCTGCCCACGAAGTGGGTATATAAGACTAAATTGAAGGCCGACGGGACCGTTGAGCGCCGAAAGGCTAGGCTCGTAGCCCGGGGCGATCGCCAAATTTTTGGCGAAGATTATTTCTTTACGTTTTCGACTGTACTGGATCTAAATAATGTTAAGATGATTTTGGTTATGGCAATCATCTGGAAGGTGCCTGCACGGCACGGTGATGTGCCCAGTGCCTATCCGAAAGCGTCGACCGAAGAAAATTACGAGATACATTTAAAGGTGCCCAAGGGCATGGAAGTATCGAAGGAGAAACTCGAGGAGTTAGGTGCGAAGACCGAAAACGACGTGGTATTGAAGTTGGAAAGGAACCTCTACGGACTGAAACAGGCAGGGCGTCTCTGGTACGAATTGCTAAGAGACACCCTGGTGAAACTAAAGTTTATGCAGTGTCTCACTGACACTTGCATTTTTGTTCGAAATGACGACAGTGGTTCGGTCCTAGTGGGGGTCTATGTGGACGACCTACTAGTGACCGCCACTGATGAAAGTTTGGTTGAAATTTTCTTTGCGGAAATGGCGATTTTGGAATTGAAAGACCTTGGAAAGGTCGAAATTTTTTTGGGTATGCGGATCGGAGGAGATCCGGAGAGCGGTTATTGGATTGACCAAGAGATAACGATTAATGAAATGTTGGAAAAACATGGATTAAAGGACGCGAACATCGTGAGGACCCCGATCATGGAGGAAGAAGCTCCTGAAAGTTCGGACTCACGTTTGACGGCGATCAAGGATGGAAAAACCCCCACGATTAGGGAATTTCAATCGTTGGTCGGCAGTCTACTATGGATCTCACGGTGCTCGCGTCCGGATATTGCATTTGCGGTGCATAAGGTGACCAGAAAGAGCCATGCACCGACGTTTTTCGACTTCAAGATGGCGAAACGAGTCGCGAGGTACCTCAAGGGTACAAAGACTCTAAAGTTACATTTAAAACATGATGATGGCGAAGCTATGCCTGTGCGCATAGTTAGCTACAGTGACGCGGATTTTGCGGCTGACAAGGCCGACCGCAAGAGCATCAGCGCAAGTGTCATCTACGTAAATGGTATTGTGGCAGGATGGAGCTGCAAGAAACAGGGAGCAGTTGCGCTCTCGACAGCCGAGGCAGAATTCGTGGCTGCCGCTGTCGGTGGAAAACAAGCGCTAGGAATAAGGGAATTGCTTGGCGAGATTGGGATGAATTCACGGGCGCCGATTGTCTTAAAGATAGACAATCAGGCTGCAATCAAGCAATTGCTAAATGAAGCGAGTGCCGCGAGCACGAAACATGTCGACGTGAAGCTAAAATTTGTGAAAGATTACACGAGGA